>JAODUK010068018.1:0-40871 GCA_027564635.1 Typhlichthys eigenmanni
AGAGAGAGAGAGAGAGAGAGAGAGAAGGAGAGAGAGAGAGAGAGAGATAGAGAGAGAGAGATAGAGAGAAAGAGAGAGAGAGAAAGAGAGAGAGAGAGAGAGATAGAGAGAAAGAGATAGAGAGAGAGAGAGATAGAGAGAGAGAGAGAGAGAGAGAAAGAGAGAGAGAGATAGAGAAGGAGAGAGAGAGAAAGAGAGAGAGAGATACCACACTGCTAATAGGCGCTGTGTGCTTTCCCAACACTGTGAAATATTTCTAGGATGTTTGGGGTTTTGGGCGAGAGACCAGGATGTGATAATAAAACCTGCCTCTATGAGGCATAGGGGAGTACAGCACATGTAAACATACTGACTAAGACACACGCAGGCGCACGCTCACAAACGCACATGCAAACACACGCACACACACACACACACACACACCAAGGGAATCAGGGGCTGGCATGGGTACAATGCCCCAGCCTGCTAATTAGAACCACAGCATTGTGGCTAGTGACTGGCTCCAAGAGCAGGTTTGTGACAGGGTGTGTGATTAGCAGCGCACACATTCGCTCTTGTAAACACATTACACACACTCGGTGTTCACCGCAAAGTCTGTAGCGCTCGCCAACGCTCTCCTCATCTCAGCTGAATTATATGTGGGCCGCATCTGAAGTGGGTTCTGGGTAAACAGATGGGTCGCAGGAGAAAAGGGATTTACAGTTTATTGTGAGATTACTCTATTTCGTTTCAAAGTCTGCCTGCTGCAAAAACAAAATTAGGCGATAAAAGAGCGCTTTCAGCAAAAACGGCCAAGTATGCTGGGTGTCTCAAGCAGAACAAAGCAGCAATCCTCCAACATGTTGCCCTTATTCACAAGCAATTCATGTGTGCACCATGTAAACGAGTCTTGATTGAACACAACGAACGATTCCACACAGACAGAGGAAATTACACGTGTCTCCGCTGCCCTGCTGAAAAGGAGCAGATAGATAGACAGACACACACACACACACACCTTCAAATACAGATGAACAAGCCTCAATCTATTCAGAACTGTAGCACCTTGTCTGGGCTCACTTACGATGCTATACTTGACCTTCTTTCGTCACATCTTGATGTGAGTTTACACTTGGCAGCCCTGAGCACACCTAAAACTATTAAATCACACATAGAGTATATCAATTAAAGAATCAAAAAAACACACACACACACACACACACACACACACACACACACACACACACACACACACACACACACGTGCGCGCACATAATCCATGTAGCGTTAACCTTTGGCAGTCACTGCTAAATATGTAATACAGCTGTGATCCACATCTGTTCCAATTGGGACCGCTTGTTTTAGTGTAAACTGCAACTATTTTAGTGTGCTAACAAACATGTTTTTAGCCCAGATCAACAAATGTGTGCTAGCAACCATTTCCTTTCATAATCAACAAAGCTAAGCATTATCAAATGATTGCCAAATAAAACCCATCATCGGTTCACAGTGCTTACACTGTAACTCATGAAACAGAAGATGAATTAGATTTCCTTTGATTCCCGCATTCCTGTGCCTTATCACCACACTGTAACAATCATTAACAATATGTAAACACATAATTAATGGTTTACGTTATTGCATGTACATTAAAAAACAAACAAACATATTCCTGCATCAGTATTTTATTAGGGTCTGTTTGGAGTAATTTCATTTTTACACAGACCTCCAAGTCGTATTCACCCCAAATTCGAGAATATGAACAAGCCCAGGCAAAATATTCTACAAATGACAAATGGGTGCTGTGGCCCGGGAGGTGACCCATCTTTTAATATCACTGGCAGGCTAACTCACTAGGGCAGACGGAGGCGAGCCTTTATGGAGAACAGCTGCCGCGCTCCGGTGCCAGAGAACAACAAACTGTGCATGTTTATGACTAACATCCAGTCCATCCTTTCATTCGGAGCCAGACACAAACTGTTAGGCAGAAGGGATCGCAGGGTGACTCACTGAACTCCCAGGTGGACTCACTTTGGCGGAAACCATTACGATTCACGCGAATATCGTTCACCAGCGTGGCGTGATATTACGCTGCCAGATTCATCCATACGCTACTGTTTGCTTTATGTGTCATATTTACCCAGGTGATACTGGGACAGCCGATCTGTTCACAAGAGAAATTCAGAGTCTTTGCCGTATATGTGATGCTGGTAGGGCCAATAGTACAGTCCAACGGAGTGGAATCGGTAGGCCCCCTGGTGGCTGAAGTCTCCGTTAAAGGAAACGGATACGTCAAACTTAGCGTCGGCTTCACTGCAGCCTGCCGTTCACATAACCGGAAGTTGGCAAATCACAGCAAAAACAAAAAATATCGTGGCAGTATATCGCCCATTCCTACATACATGTATAATTTCAGTAAAACGTGACAACGTGGATCATATTTTACACTATTGTACTGTTTAAAAATGTGCCAACTGAAACGTTTATTTTAATTTTATTTTAATAGCTGCGAACCATAACCAAGCATTGTTTTTCCGCTACTCGATCATGGTGACAATCAGCAGTTGTTATCCAAATGCAGGCACGGAGCAACCACGTGACCTTTGTGCGTTGCAATGACTACTTCTCTGCCTCAGACTTGCCTTGTAATGTGAACAGGGGCCTTATGCTCGTGCACTCTCTCAGCCACTCATTGCCGTGAACATGCTCTCTATGAGGAGAGCTGCTTTTCTTCTTGTCCAATAACAGCAGAGCTGTAACAAGCTGGCGAGCTCTTCTCCACTATTCTTTTATGTCTTTCTCCCGCCATCATGCAGTCTGGCTGCACTGCCACAGTAACCTTTCCTCCCTCCTATAGCATACATCATTCCATTGCTTTACTCAGGGCAGGAAGAGACACAGCCTAATCCTCTCTCTCTCCATCCACCTGCAACCTCCCTCAATGCCGCTACTCCCCATTTCCATTACTTTAGTTTAGACCTCATACAGAGAGTAGCTAAAGGTCCGTAAATTATGAGGAAGAACCACAGTTGGCCGAGGCGGGGAACTCTACTCTGGATTTGCAACATCGTTGAGCGCATCAGCCCCTTGGAGTAGTTTGTCCACGGAATGATGTACTGTACGCAAGTGTGTCTATTGCTGTCACTGTGGACGGAAAATGCACTACTTCTTGAAAAATAAAAAAAACTTTGGATGGAATCTAAACTTGGGAATCTGAATTTGAACAGGCTGTTAAAAGCATATCGGTCTGAAAGGACGTATTGTTCTGTTTTGAAAAATACATCATTTGTATAATGTATTCATATCTGGTTTTGAGAGAAGGATGGATCAAAGACAAGGCCAAGCCTTAATAACCAATACATGTATAGCACAATAATACTAATAATAATTATAACAACAAGACTTGTGTGGCATTCTGAAACACTCCAGCCTCCACAGCAGTCACACTAGACTTCCACCTTGCATTCCCCATGACCCTCCCCTAGTCCTTCTCCACGCTCTACTGAGATCCAATGTCACCATGTCTCCCTCTACAACACTACCCCCTTCATCCGGTATACCTTCTCGGACAGAGCCTCCTCCAGCGTGGCCAGAGCTGTGTCTGTGTTGCTGGAGTCGGTCTGGAGGCCCTTGACCCTGTCCCTCAGTCCAGATAGCTGCTTGTCCTTGTCCTTCAACTGCTCCAGCAGGTTCTCGATCTGAAGATGGAGAGACATGAGAGAGATGGAGAGACATGAGAGAGGGGGGGGAGGAGGGAGCGAGAGAGAGAGCGAGAGAGATGGAGAGAGAGAGAGAGAGAGAGAGAGAGAGAGAATATGAATATGACTTGCCATGCACAATTTTATTGTATTTTTATTATTTATTTATGTATTATTTATTTCAAAAATTATTTCGCAATTGTATACCGGTACAGTAAATCAGTCAGTGTTGGGTAATTATACCCTAATGCAATGTTGATGTTGGCAATGTACATTTTTATCTTTAATTTTAAGAATTTATGTATGTGATATTTCTTATTGACTGTACTGTAGCTATTGTATAAATACTTTTTCTATGTAAAGTGCTTTGACACTGAGCATCTGCTCTCAGCAGATGGCTCAATGTTAGAAATGTTAGAAATAACAAAACAATGGACATTCAAACTAATTTTAGCAACTTTATAGATTCTTTAATGATATTGATGTATTTCATTTCAACTGCTGAGGCAATCAAATATATTTTATTTATAAAAAAATGTTCCCCCGTTATTAATCTATTTATTATTTATTGGAATGAATAATCTGTATATATTTACATTCATATCATGCATACTATCTGCCAATCTTGCTTGTTTGACATTTAAAGATTCATAAAAACAAAATACCCCTGAATATATTGCCTGCTGTGCCAATAAGCAAAATAAATAACCCTGTTGGCCACTTCTTCATCATGAAAGACATGAATATAGACATTGAGTGGCCTGCTTAGCCTCTGGTTCCACTCTCCAATTTCATGTAGTAATGTCTTCCACCCTGCCTGGCATCCTGAAGATGAGCAGCAATGAAAGCTTCCACTGTATACGTATTGGTTAAAGTCAATTAGAGCTGGACTCAGAAGCGGAAGATTTCCGCTTAGCCAACCTACTGGGAAGGTGTAAACAATGCAGTTGGCTTTTTAATAAAGCTTGCAAATATGCTCTCCATGTTCCTTAATCCTTCCATTGCACTGATAAATCAGTGTGCAAACATGGTGGTTTCTCATATAAGTGTTAGTGCTGTGCTAGGAGTTAATGCGACACGTTGGCTTAGGGGCCGTGTCTCTGCCTCTGTCTATCTGTGGCTAACCTCATGTGCGCCTAAAGCAGCAATGTCATTTCCAGCTGTGGTGTTCAACAGCTTTTATCTGATGAACATCCGCACAACACAAAACACACAGGCACACAGAGTCGCGCGTGCGCGCACACACACACACGCACGCACACACACACACACACATGCACCCACGCACGCACACATCCCTTCCAGCTACACCAAAACAAAGCATTAGCAGATGTAGATGGGACAGAGCAATGCAATGAGACTTTAGAGGTCTATCGAGTGATCACAGCATGAGGACATCTGCCGACACAGAGATCCCTTTGTGTCTAATACAGCATTGCTCATGTATAGAGTAACGCATTATTTTATATGATTGCGATTTGATACTGTAGTTCTCCCCAAAAGGGTAATGTTTTACTACTGGTTGTGGTTTTGATTAGTGCAGTGATAAGTAAGACATTTTGATGACCGTGTGGCCTCTTGAAATATCTACATATAACTCACTCTTTTTTATTTATTTATCCTATCTCTTGGATGTACTGGTACTGTGATAGTACACTACTGTAACTAAGCACTAGCAGTTCATTTATTCCCTATGCCCCCTTTTTCCAGAGATTTTTATTTTTTCCTTGTAAAAAAAAAGGACATTTTTACATTTAATTGCATTAAATTGTATTAATTATTTTAATATATATAATATAGAGAAAGAAAGTGGTGACACAGTTAAAAATGTCCATGAGGGAAAATAATCTACATTCCAGTCATGGGTACATGGATAGATAAAGTCCAAATCTCCATAGCTATTTTACAAATTAATCCAATTAGACCACATACTTTTATGTTCCCTGCTCCCCAGAGGCCAAGAAAGAGGTTTTCAGGGGGCCATATTGGTTTTCTTCTTTGAGGGAAAGTGGTAGGCGTGGGTGGGTAACGCAGAATGGACCCGAGTAGATCTTGATAGGTTAATGACAGTGATTACACCACCAAAAGGAAAGTTCTGCTGGGTCGATCTGCACACGATAAGGAAGTCAACCCCCTCGGGGAATGATGGGAAAGCAGTTTTCCCAGTATTTCACATGATTGCAATGATTGTGTTGACTGGCATGAAAGTGTGGACACTGAGTCTATGGCTTGGTCCCATTAATTAAGGGGTGCACAATATATCGACTCAGTATCGTAATCGCAATATCACTATGCGCAATATATCGAAAATGTTGTAGGAAGGATATTCTGTTTATTTTGTGGAGAGATGCGTCCATTGGCTGTTTGGCTTAGTTGTGTGTGATTTAGACGGAAAAGTAAGATGTGTGGCTGAGGAAGCTAATGACATAATAGAGATCAAAGAGGAAACATCAGTGGCCAAAAAGAATGCTTTCTCGGTATCTTGGAATTACTGTCATTGTACGAGTTCAATATGACTGACAGTTGAAAATATGTTGTTTTGATGTGTTATTATTACTTGCGTTTAAAAATATCAAAATA
The DNA here is from genome assembly GCA_027564635.1 of Typhlichthys eigenmanni. NCBI lineage: Eukaryota > Metazoa > Chordata > Actinopteri > Percopsiformes > Amblyopsidae > Typhlichthys > Typhlichthys eigenmanni. The sequence continues at coordinate 6,259 of JAODUK010068018.1, forward strand.
AATATAGCTATGGCAAATTTCACAATCAATACATATGACATTGTATCAATACTGTGCGCCCCTCCCATTCCCCCGCTTAGTTCATCCCTACCCTACATCTTCAATGGCGGAGTGACACACACACAACCTTTAAATATTAGAATGCTTGTTTGTTCTAGAATCCCAGGAATGTTATTATGTAAAATTTGTGTGTGTGTGTGTGTGTGTGTGTGTATTGGTGTATGCATATCTAGCATAAGTGGTAATACTATAGCTGTATGTATAACAAAGATCATGTTTAATCTCCACATGCATTAAACAAAATAATCATCACAAACAAACTAACAACTGGTGTTTACCTTTTGCATTGGTTTAGCAGCTTTCAGGTTCAGTAGCTTTGGAAAACTCACTCACTTTCCAAACAATCACATGACACATTATACTGTACGGTACATACAGCTCCTTGTCCCAATGGATAGCACAAATAACTATTTCAGGTCAAATTGAGTGTGTCGTGCCTGGCCTTAGATAAATGATTACATTCTTTACTAGACCTTGTTTTCTTTGGCCTAGCTGGACAACAACCCCTCAATACAATTTTGGGCTTTACCTCACAAAGTTCTTTGAAATTGTGTGGAAATAAGTTAAACGCATTCAGTAGGTATTATGTGTAAAAGATATAGGAATGTGGGTGAGGAATTTGTCAGGAATTGTGAAGAAATTCAGAAGAAACACACTATTTATACAGGCCAGATGCAGGGCAACCCTACAACATGTCTGTGTTTTTACCATATCTGCTTTTTGAAGCGCCATGCACTTTATCTGTCAGGACCGTGGGCAGCCTCAAACTGTCACACGCACATTCTAAATCACACACGCACACACACGCACACTCGCAAACAAATGCATTGTGTGCTCAGACACATTCACACAGCTATCACCAAACCGATGTGCGTATGTCATCCCATTGCCCAACCACACACACTTCCCCCATCTAGACCACCTATACTGTACTGTAGGACAGACAGCTACCAGGAGTCTATGAGCCAGGCATTGTGGTGAGTTCTGCGTTTGTGTGTGCGTGTGTGTGTGTGTGCGTGTGTGCATGCTTGTGTGTGTGTGTCTCTGTGTCTATACACAGTGTCCTCTTTAAAAGCCATGACGTATTTCTCAGACACACATAAACACACACAGCCCACCAGCGTTTACTGGCCATGCAGTTTTGTCTGAGATAACTTTATCGACAAGCTGATAGGACGGACATTGGTTGCCTTTAAGTGATGATGCCCTCCTGACCTACTGCTAACCCTGACTTTGAACCTGCTATCTAGAAAGGCATGCAGCCTACTGCTATAGTGCCTGGATATAGCCAGATGGATCATACATTTAGCTATATATAACAGGTTATATATACTAAGATTGAAAAGGCTTTAATCTGAAAAACACAGTGCCCTTTCTAAAGACAATGAGATGAAAGGGATTTTCAAGGGATTTTTTTTTCCTCCTCTTCTCCATGGTGAATGCGTCACGAAGTCAATCGGGAACCCAGTTGTTGTACTGTGGTTCCAGACGGCGCAGATTGATTGTGATTAAGGCAAGCTGACTTCTACTGTAATGTGAGAGAAGTTAGTGAACCCGTATCAGGCCCGGCTCCTCTGGCTAAATGTCTTGATGTTAAAGCAGGGTGTTCCGGAGCAGAACCACAAACCCAGGCCACTCGTCTGTGTTCTATCCAAAGAAAGAACTGGAAGCGGTTCCGATCATTTCAGCAGAACACAAAAGGAGGCCAGTGCAGAGCATGGTCACCATTTGTATTTTTAAAACTCTTTTGGACCAATAAAAACACCCAAAAATAATTGGACGGCCTTTTTTGAATGGCGACTCATTTCTCAGTGCCTGTCATCGCCTCTGAAAATATGACAAAGACAGCCATAAAAGCTGGAGACGCTGGCAATGACTTGAGCATGCACACGCACATGCACACACACACACAGGAAACGGCAGAACACACAGCCACATGCTAACACACACACATACTGTACAGTGTGTGTGCACGCGCAAATGCGAAAAGTGTGCAGCTACGCCGTGTTCTTCCCCGGAGAAATCTAGGTCGCTCTCAAACAGAGACATTATGAAAGACATGTCATGCTGCAAAAACCTCACAGCGCTACTTCGACTCCTCCGCAATCACGTGTTGCGATCCAAGCAAAGCACAGACATATTAAACGTGCAACTTTTTTTTTAACGTTTGCCCGTGCGACCGCGCTTGCCGTTGCGTGTGCGTGTGTGCCCTTGAGCAAACGTGTATGTTAGCGTTCATGCGTGTCTCAAACTCAAGTACACCTGCACGTCTTTCTCATCCACTGCCAGAGCCTGTTGATTCCTACAGTACTTTAAAATGGCTTCCTGTTTGAAACCTCCTAGCACTCAGATGTGGCTCTTCAAAGAAGAACACAATTTGCCCATAAAGATGCTCAGGGAAGACAGTGGCCTTTCAATGAGGTGAGGCTGGGCCTCTCTCCCTCTCCCTCTCCTCTCTAGAGGAGCGGGGTCAAGCGAGGGAAAAAAAAAAAAAGGTAACGGAGGTTTTTATAATGTTGTGTGTGTGGTCGCCCCCCTGTGGTAATATGTAACACTGCAACTGCATTTGGAATATTCTGAATGAGCAAAAAATGCATGAGAACAAGATGGAAAATACAGCATGTGTGTTAAAAATACGTGTGCTTGAAGCAAAGGCGAACTACACTGCATCTGCTCTGTGCTTGAAAATAACCAGGGGAACTACTGTATCTGTGGTATCCTCAAATTACTGTAACTAATAAAGGAAATCCACTGTATCTCTAGTGTACTCAAGTTAACTAGTAAAAGACTGGCTGTTCACGATCATCTTATGAGTCCCCCCCCCCCAGACCTCTGCGGTCCTGAGTGGTCCTACAAGCAGTGTGTCGAGACACCCTGTCAAAGTGGAAAATGACACCTCTTCCCTATTCCCCTTGATTGACCTTCCTTATGTCACGCGCCCGTGCTCAAGGACTCATTACTCATCTGTTATCGACCGGAACGGCAGAGCAGAATGACTTCATAAGACGAGAGGCCAGAAGCAGAGGGCTCTTGTGAAATCATCGACACATTTCTAAATAAGGAAACATTTCAGTTGAACAGTTCTTGCTGCCGCTCCCGACTGCCGCCGCTTTTCTCCTTCCGCTCCTGGGTTGAACGTCAGAGACTTCAAACAGAGGAAGGTCACAAAATGTCCTCCGCTTTAATGAAGGCATAGTGCATAGTGGCATAGAGGACACAGGGTATAGTTCCAGCCACCGTGCATGCTGTCTGCCTGCGTGCATGCAAGTCACTCCCTACAGTGTATCAGCACTGCTTGCTGAAGCACCGTCTCCCAGCGACAAAAAAGCGGCCATGCGTCTGACAGTACTCGCACTTGACACGTCGAGCAGCCAGTCCCTCGTACAGCCATGGAAAAAGGGCTTGGACGTGGGCATGGGATGGAGTGAGAGAGACAGGACTTTCTATGGGTTTCACTGCGATTACGAATCAGGCCTGTGATTGTCACAGTACAGTAGCGTCCTATTGGTTGACCAAACATTTTCTGCTAACCACCAGCGCCTCTTTGGAAATACAAAGACGGCCTGTGTCCATCGTAGAACAGACATGCGCACACACGTACACACACACACACACACACTTTTGACAGAAATAAAAGGAGAAGGAAACAAGCCCATACAGAAACATATATAATGTTTGTACATACAATACATACAGTATGTCACACAATTCAAGACCCACACACACACACACACACACACACACACACGCACACACGCACACACGCACACGCATGCATAATCATATCCACTTGTCAAATTATCTCAAAAAACATTATGTGCTTCAACACATGGGCTCATTCTAACCCAATATCCCTCAGGAACAGATACTTGTGTGTGTGCATACACACACACACACACACAGAAATATCCACATGCACAGTCTCACACACACATACACAAATACACCCAGGCTGTGATTGTTATCATAAATACTGGGTCCTTTTCAGACAACGGGGGCTGTCTGTAGCCCTCACACACATGACAAGCAGACATCCTCCCCTCTCTCCGCACATTCCTGCACAAAGTCATTCACACAGTCTCTCCGCTGCATTCATACATACCAATTAGACGCTAACACCTACAGCGCACGCACACACACACACAGCATGTAGACACTGAACACAAGAATCTGAATAAACTTCAGGAGATGTTTTGAAAGGGAATTCTCCCATATGCCCACATAAAGTAAAAGACTGATGTTCAATAAATAACAACATGGCGTGCGTGCATGCGTGCGTGCGTGCGTGCATGTGCGTGTGTGCGTGCGTGGGCGCTGGCCAACTCGATCCACGTCCATGTTCTTTAGGCTCCAGGCCCTATCTCTGCCCCCGTCGGCTGCGGATTGCTGCAGTGATTGCTAGGCAATTACTCCAGCACTTTATTCCCGTGCTCCCAGCACAATTATTATTCATTCGTTTTCTTCTTAGAGGGAATGGCACCACTTTGATGTGATGGGGGTGAAGAACGAAAGAAAGAAAGAAAGAAAGGGGGGGCCACCCAGCTGCTACTAGCTGCTGTGATTCAGGACCCTGGCTCACTACAGTGTTAGAGTCACAGGTCATAACGTGACCAGGAACACGGTCTTGGTTCAGCAGGGAAGCCGTAGCACAAACCCTGACCCAGTTTCCTGTGAAATCCTGGGGCCTGGGCACTCTGAAGCCAGAGTAAGGAGACAGCTGGGAGACAGCCACATTGGACTACAGTTCTTCGGCTGAGAGACGGGACAAACTGTCTTCGTATGGCGGCATATGGTGGCTGAAAGTACTATTACAGCCCAAAGCCGGGCTGTTAAACTGTAGGGCTTGTTTAACAACGGCAGGGCGCAAGTTGAAGTTGAAGGACTTTATTAGTTTCAGAGTGAGATGTGAGAGTAAAGCTGGGTTCATCTTGACTGATGTGTGGCCTGGCTCCAATCAGCAGGCCCCGGGCTCTGGCCATTAACCCTGGCTGATTGCTGATAGGAGCAGAGGGGGCTAGAGGGGGCCAATCGGAGCCCAGTGTTCCCAGAACCCCTCAGCACTGGAGCCATATCTTTATCCACATCTTTGCCCTGTGATTGGTCAGGTGCAGACCCTTGAAGGATGAAAGGTACTGGTGGCCTCATCTCAGATATATCTCCATCACACGTGCACGCGCCGCACGCACACATGCACACGCACACACACACAATGTTGCTCTGATTCAAGAATGAAGTCATACATTTTTACTCACCTATATATTTGTACCTACTATATATGGCCTTCCACTGTACTGAGCAAACTCTATCTATCAGTCACTATTAGCAAGCCTTCATGACGTCCTCACGAGGAGTGTGGTTTGCCGTTCCCGTGGAAATTGTATTTAAACACTGGACCAGATTGAATGATATGTTGGTTAATTCATGTTGTAAAAAATATACTGTATATAATATACTGTAATATATATTAAGCTAGCCCTTATGATCCTATATGCTGCTTTCATTATTTCATTGTTATTCATTATTATTGGCTGATTGTTGTTGCCTTGCCATGATGACTTATTCAGCACCAAAACTGTAGAGGGGTGTGGTATTCTGATTTACAGTATTATATATATATATTTGGTGTATTAAGTGTACTAGCTTGCAATCGCTTACCATAATTTTTTTAATTCATTGCTAAAAAGCACTGCAGTGGAAAAACAACAAAAGACCTTCAATGGAATACATTTATCTCGTTCTGTGAGCAGAAATGTTTGTATCTGAGATAACACACAACTCAAACCTATGCTGATGCTCAGAAAGAGCCCCACCAAAACAGCCCCCCGCCACAAAAAAAGACTTCCCCTGTGGCATGTTCATACATATGCATCTGACGCAACAGTGGCAGCTTGAATGTGTGAGAAAAAAAAAATCGAAGGAAGAAAGAGTATTGGCAGGGCCAAACTACAGTATATAGGAACACAGGGTTAGGAGGCAGTGCTCTGGTCATTCATTCAATGATTAATTTGATCAGTCCAGAGCCATGGAAATAACAGAGTTACGCCAACAGAAGTTTAAAATTGTCAACGGTCGCACGGTTCATGGAGAGGCTAAACCTATTGCACAATAGTTCCCGGCAGTGCTTGTGTGGGAGTTTGTATATATATATAATAAATATATATATATATATATATATATATATATATATATATATATACACACACAGATATATATCTTATTTTTTTGGTAATTAGTAGTCAATAAATGCACTGATTTATAGGGTACTTTTAGTATTTAGGCTAACTCCCGGGAACTAATTTGAGGCTCCACGAGCCGCCGTTGCTGTGATAAAACGGTCCACTGGAGTGAACGGAGATGGCATAACTCTGTTCACTGCATGATCTGGATCAGTCAGAGACGGATCAAGAGTCCAGGTTGTACAGGTTGCTTACGGCAGGCCATAGCCGGGTACGTGACTGCACTGGGCCCCTTATCCTCTCTGTGAAATTAAGAGCGATACATTTCCAGGATGGCAGCAAAAGCATTAACCGGTGAATAATGGAGCGAGAGAATAAGAATTGCTCCACAGAGGGAAAGAGAGAAGACAGGGAGAGGAAATGGCCAGAACACATCTCTCTCTCTCTCTCTCTCTCTCTCTCTCTCTCTCTCTCTCTCTCTCTCTCCTTCCACCCCACCCCACCCCACCCCCTTGTATTTACTATCAAAGCCTGAGCCGTGCGATGACACCGGGCCAGAGCAAGCGATGACACCAGGCCAGAGCAAGTGATGACAGAGCGGGCTGGCCCAGTGTAGTGGACGACGTGTTGAAACAGAGCTGGGCTCCCCTGAGGGGGTCCGAGGGAGACCCTCTAGACACTATCATAACTAACAGAGACCCCTGTGTATAGGGCAACATCCCTTAGACACACACACACACACACACACACGCAGAACATAGACGTAACTGAATCTCCCCGTCTGTGGTTACTATAGGGAGGGAACGTGATAGGGCATACTATATACATCCATGCACACAGTCAAGCTTTTTAAGAGCATGAATATGGATAGGGAAGACCGCAATGTTTGAACATGAATAACACATGTATGCCAAAACCAACCCACAACCGGCCCTGCAATGCACATATGCACACACACACGCCACCTTTTCCCAATCCAAGAAGGAACCAAAAATGAACAAATAAATAAATAAATATACCATTATGCATTGGTCACGGTTGTGTAGAACACAGCTCCGACTGTTCGATGTTGTATATGTCCCGCACAAACCCAGCACACACACATACACACTTTAAACTTAGAGGTCAATTTTCTTTACCTGAACAAAGCTTCTCAGTATTAGTATGGATGTATGTCATTTTGGCCATCTTCAACTCTCCAATGACATCACATCACAGTGCCTACAGATATGTCACATGTGACCGCCAATTTAGAGGCCAGGGGAATGGATTACAGCCCTAGCAGTCTCAGTGTGAATATATGGCACCTAGGATCTGATATGACAATAACACAATAATTTAACATAGGTATGTATAAGTGTAATCATGCTGCAGTGATTCAGCCATTTTTTTTTCCTTCTTTAAAAGTCAATTGTTTGCTGACAGACTGTGTGCCACTGGGTAACTCAAGTACTATGCCTGTCTCGCTGTCTGTCTTTCTCTCTAACTCTCATTCGACCGACAATCTGGGAGTCATTTCTGTAGTATGTAAAGTATTACACATGAAAGGGTGATTGCAGCACCACTACATACAGCTAAAAAAGGACTCTTTACCAATCAGACACTCAGCACCACACTTTGGACTTGGATAAGTAAAACCCTCAAACTGCTCAAAGTGAAAGCAGGCAAACTGCAGTTTGCTTATATGTTTGTTCGAAATCTCTTTACCTATGTGAGTTCTAGCATGGAATGGAATGTATTTTCTGTCAAAACAATTAAGGAGTAAAATGAAAAGCAATTTCAAAAATCTAAACACAAACATATAAATCAATGAATAAAACCTAATTTATTTTCTATATGCTTTTTTAAAATGTCTGGTCAACCATTTGTCTCTGCAATGTCGAGATGTAATTTCCATATGACTCTGTTGAAAACACACACCAAATCACACAGAAAGGAACACATTGTCTGTCATCACACAATATTACCCCAATATATATACACACACATTGGGGTCGATTTGGACATTTTCCCCTCAAGCAGGTTAGGAACAGTCCGGACTACACCATCTGAACTCCAAAGTTGGCCAGGAGGACGCGTGTGTGTGTGTGTCTGGTTTAGATATTGACTCTGAAGGAGAACACATACAGAGTGATTTATAGCCCTACGTATGAACACAGCGTGGCTGGCCCGTCTTAGTACAGGGCAGAAGTGATACTTTTATGAGGCATAGCCGTGCACAATTAGAGCGAGCTAATCAATCTGCTATAGCATGGGCCGAAACACATACCTTGTGTTGTCTCAGAATTACAAGAAAGATACGGGTTGACAGGAATAGAATATATGGAGCGCAAAACCATAGTGATCACAGAGCTGTTTTTAAGCCGCTCAGGTGAGCAGTACATGAAACTCAACATGTCTTTGATTTTCTGGATGTAGGATGTCCTTCATCCATTAGTGGAGAATTGACCTCTGGGCGTTTGGATCAGTGTCTAGGGAGAACTTTGCTCTGCCCCTGGGAAGACTTCAAACACACGGGGCCATTCCATGTGCTTCAGCACAGGCCAACAGTGACTTATGGAGTCTGAAGCAATGGGAAGGAAACTTGCTGTGACTCCAAGCTTTTTTCCCTGCCCTCCCTATGGGATACAGTGCCGTGAGTTATAGTCCCCTTACGCGGGGAAATAGGAAGTTTGGAAGATCTATCAGAAGGAGGGGGCTCAGTGTTTACTGTGCGGTTATTGGAGGCTGACACATACAGTACAGTACTGTAGTACTGTATGGCTGGAAAATAATAATAATAATAATAATAATAATAATAATAATAATAATAATAATAAATTGTCTGCTTGGCTGTTCTCTCTGCATTGATCACTCTAGAACATACAAACAAACATTGTACATGTCAAGATACACAATAAACACCAAAGTGTTTCATATGCCTTGAGAAAACAAATTAATAATAAATCAAAACAGATTTGTGTAAATCTACTAAATGTTCATTGCACTTTCTTCCCAATATCACATGTATTAATAAAATGCCTTTAAGACTATGCTTACATTTTAATTTTATTCCTAATAAAATAGTGTTTTAATTTCATTTTCATCTTCATTCAACCGGTTCAGAGTAATACCATACTGTAGTGCACTCAAATGTCTTATAATATAAATTAAATTAATTGTACACATGCACAAGGTACAGTTGCTGTATCAAATAAAGATAAGTAATATACAGTACACAGCAATGTACATTGCCTGTCCTCTTTCATAACTTCAACAGAGGAGGGAACATCCTGTTTGTTAAAGGTTTACTGTACAATAAATTATCCTGTCCTATCAGTTGGTTTAACCACTTCCAATAACAACTCCAGAGAATAAAGTTGCAATAAACCTGCATATACAGTACATGCTCTGTCAAATAGCAGCAGTACAATACATGTAAGATTATGTGTTCATTTTAATTTGATTTCCGTTCCTAATAAAATATGGTTTTGATTTATCTGCAGAAGTACTAGCATTCATATTTCCAGAATGTCACAAAATGACATGTGCCATAACAGAGATATGAATGCGATAAAAAGATTTCCCCGTTTGTACGGTCAATTAATTTTTAATGCCAGATCTCAAAAGGGCTACAGATGAAATGTCAGCTGGCAGAGGGGCAGAGGGGGACACTCCCCCACCACCCTCGTTGGCTACAAAACAAGCTTGTTAAGGGCGTCCATCAAAGACAGGGCCCAAAGCGGTGGGGGTGGAAGACTAGGGAGCACAGTGGGCTTATAAAGGTCATCCTTGCAAACAAACACTTTAAGGTTACTTTCAGGCATCACGCACACACACACACAGATTCATCTGCACATACTGTACATGCACGTACACACACACACTCTGATGGTACCGTATGTGACCCAGGAACCCCAGTTCAATAAACCCAGCGAGGGGGAGAGAGGAGAGCGACAGGGCAATCTCATTTGGAGCCATGAGGGAGTGGAGGAAGTGGAGAGGGTCTCTTTATGTGTGTGTAATTGGCCCGCAAAGGCATGGCTGGGGCGCGCGCCACGAGCGGCCCCATGCTCTGTCTGAGCGGCTAACCTTATGAAAGTCATTAGGACAGCGGAACGAGCTACGTGCATATATGCAACACACACACACACACACACATACACCCCTTCCTCCCCTCTGTGTATACTGAAGGCCCCAGTTTTAGTGTCCATTAGTGCTGTTCATGTTCAGAATGTTCCATGCTTTATGTGTTGGGGTGGGAGGCCATGTGGCCAGCTCAGGCACAACAGCGTGTACTCACTGACCCTCAGTACCAACTCACTGGCACTGTTCATCCACCTGGTCAAATTAACAGCGTTACATTTGCACTCAACGGTGTATTGAGGGTTACTGAACTGAATAAAACGGAATTGACTCAAATAACGGTGAAAGCACCAATTCAAGCATATAACACTGTAAATGCTAGCATTTCACTTGAATAACCATTATGACTATATATTATTACTAGTAGTATGATATTATTATCAATACTATTATTAGATTAGTAGTAGTAGTTGTCATACAGTAGAACGGGCCTATTCAATTAGTGGCCCGTGGGCCAAATGCAGCCCAACATCTACCCCCATGTGGCCCACGAGGGGATTGCACCCTTGACACCTATACACTAGTTCAATACAGTATATGACCACTATACAAGTAATCAAGTCAATATATTACTGTTAATGAGTTATTAACTGCTTTACAGCCATTGAAATACTGAATAACTGAATTTGCTGATTAAAATACTAATTTGATGTTAAATTAGTATATAAAGCACTGTGCTATCGTTGCGCTGGAAATTACGGAGCCATGCTTGTGAGTGACAATGACAGCACCCAATGTAAATCGACAGCATTGCTTCCAGAAGGTCAGAGAGTCCTGTGTGGAGCTCACAGGGGTGTATGTATCCATGTTGCCTATGTGACGTAGTGCTAATGACCGGAGGAGGCTGAGAAGGTGGAGGTATACCTTCTTCTGCAGGATGTTGACCTTCCTCTCCTTGACGTCCAGCATGTCCTTCATGTCCCGGATCTCCCCCGCCAGCGTGCTCTTCTCCTCCGTCAGGTCCTGCAGCTGATTGCTCTTCTTGGTGAGGAGCTGCTCCTTCTCCTCCAGACGAACACGGAGGGCATCCACCTGCACCGCCGCCCGACAGACAGGAGGAGAGACAGTCAGATGGACACTTGGGTATTTGGACATACTTGGACGCGTGCTGAGCGCGCAATGAGCGGCAACATTTAATAACGTTAACTAAACAGGAGCACGGCGCTCATATCCACTTTACCAGGCCTTGTGGAGAGAGATTGGGAGGTGGGGGGCACAGAGTGGAAAGGTTTTCCCGTTTCCAACATGTTATGGTTCAGTGTGAGGCCTGACATGTCTCAACACGGTCACCTGTTGACGTTTGTAAGTCGACACAGTCCAGACCTAATAATGTCTATAACGTGAGCTGTTGCCAGCGTGTGCAGTTATGATGTGGTCCCATCGCTTGTTATTGTGTGCAACATATTGCCCTGGTAGGTACTGTCATGGTACAGGCCACTGCAGCACACACACACACACACACACACGTTTAGAGGAATGAGTGATATATGCGCTTGCTCCAGAGCTTGTTATTGGACATATATCAGTGCCCTACTGCACTCCCTAGACATATCAGTGCTCTACTGCACTGCCTAGGCTGACACACACACACACACACACAGCTGGCTGTCATGGACGGACCCCGCGCTCCACACTCACTATTCAACACCTGATTACATTTCCAGCTTTCGTTGCCATGGCGCACCTTGCGAACCCAGGTAACCCTCGCATTTTAGGATGCGCACGTGTGCGTACGCATGCAACAAAGGCTATCGTTCTCACTAGCAAGCGCCAAGAGGGCCTCTGTGGTAAAGATGTTAAAGCACTGGAGCACGGACGGTAGCTGTGCACTCCAGAAGTCTCGAAGAAATCTCCAGATCGCCTCTGAACTGCTTTGTAGGGCTGGAACAACCACAGTTAAAAAGCTCCTGTGGGTACAAGACCTATATAGTGTCACAATGCTATATACACCCTTCTGTTTTGGGCCAAGTATGTTTTCACATGTAATATATAAGAACAGTGCTCGTTGTGTATACTGTAATATGCAGAGCAATTGTGTTTACATGCGCATCAGAGGAAACACGCTTGACCAACGTACACGAGAACACACATGCCCGCACATGCAATACAGTGTCTGCGTGTTCTGGAGATACCATCTCACCCCAGCTATGCCCCTTCTGGTGTTTAACACACACTACAATACCCCTTTACCTGCGAAGCACTGGCCATCCACACACACACACACACTGATGTTCCAACACATACAGTCCACTCTTCATACATGTGTGTGTGTGTAAGAGTGAGAGCTCTCCGTGTCAGCCACAGAGAGAGAGAGAGAGAGAGGGCTGCTCTCATGTAGCTCCATTAGAAGCAGGTTGGGACCCCCTGGTGTAAGATGGTGAAGGATTTATCTCACGTTGCTCTGCTGGCAGACAACCAGGCCTTAATGCTGAGACTCAACTGTCTGCTAGACCACACTGCAGCGACACCACTAATCCTTTGCAGGCCTCTTAGTGCGCGTGCCTGTGTGTGTGTGTGTGTGTGTGTGTGTGTGTGTGCGTGTGTGCGTGCGTGCGTGTGTGTGTGCGCGTGCATGGACGCAGGATAGGGATACTTTAGAGAGAGCGTGAATGAGAGAAAGAGAGTGAGGAAGAGAGTAGGAAAGAGAGAAAGCGAGGAAGAGCGAGCAAGAGAGTGGGAGAGAGAGCAAGAGAGGGTGTGATAGTGAGAGAAAGAAAGAAAGATTAAAAAGAGAGAGAGAGAGAGAGAGAGAGAGAGAGAGAGAGAGAGAGAGAGAGAGAGAGAGAGAACACATACCTGGCAGAGAGCAAACTTTGAAAGAATGCAGTAGCGAGGTCTGACAGGAAATCCCTGCTGTCTCACCTGCGCTGTCTCACCTGCGCTGTCTCACCTGCGCTGGCTCACCTGTGCTGGCTCACTAAGCTGTGATAGCGAACCGACGCCCTGCTAATACCCTCCTAAAGCACACAGAGGCAAATAGAGGGGGAGCATGGGGTTTGTAAATGGAGTTCCATGAGAACAAAGGGTTAAGTACTGACGCAGTAGCAAAGGGAAGTGATAGATACCGTATGAAGTAGTGAACCAGACCTCACACAGAGCAGAAGAATAGCAGCTTGTCACATACTGTAGGGAAACTCACTCCTTTAAAAGGTATAGTCAGCTATTGCAAGCTAATTGTAAGCTAACACACTTTCTGTCAAATTCAACAACTATCTCCTCGCATTTCGCTAGCTTACCGTTCTCTGTGCGTATTGAAAAAAGAATATGGTACTTCTACACAGCCCTGGCTCTGTAAATAGGAACATGGACAAAGTTGCAATATGCTTTGTCTTACAAGGCTATCATCTCTCAAGTCAATCATCAACGAGGAAAGCTGACCTCGGAGCGCCATGACAGATGGAAAACATTATTGGTGACGGTGCACCATTGACGTGAATTGAAGTGAAAAGTGTGCTGGTTGATTAATATAGACAAATAGTAGCCTAAATAAATTAAATGAAGTAAGTTCAACTTCATCTAATTTATTTAGGCTACTATAAAGTGCAGGCTTGCTTTACACTGTGCTTGAAAAGTTCAGATAGACTGCTTTGTCCCATTGAGCTCCATTAAGTTTGGATACACGTATGTTTGGAAGAGGATTGCTTGCTAAAAGAAATATGCTACGTACAAATTATCTATTTTTGTAATGTTTTCATTTTCGGCTAACTCCTTAATTATTCATTTCTTACTGTGTGTTTGAAATTATGTTTATAATCCATTGCTGCATTTCCCGCTCTCTTGAAATTTAACAGGCTATTCGTAAAATGTCATATCATCACCATATCCCAGAATTCCACTGGCCAACTCCACACATATTAACATCAAATGGACCATTAATTGTTACTACATCGAAATGTAGAACTAATGTGATGAGGTAAGATAGCCTATGTGTGCTTTATGCATATCACATTTTGTAAACAAAATCAAGAATGACACCATTCCAGGAAATGCCTGCATATTGAACCATAATATATATCTACTGGCAGCAATGGTCTAACCAGGACAGTGGTTCTCAACCAGTGCCTGACCTGTGCATGGCCCGCATGGCCACAAGTTCATACTTCTTCATGCTCTTTATTAAAAGGGGCTTGGCCCACATTTCTCAACACATAACGCACACTGATGCAACACCGTATATAGAGTACAGTACGTGTGCGATAACGCGCAGAGCTCCACGTCTCCAAGACAACCATGGTAGAGTCATTTGGCCTGGGATGCTGGCTAGGACACACTGTTTTGTAACGACTCAGAGACGATAGCGAGAAGGTGGGGGAGACGCTTGGTGGGGGGGAGAGTAAGGGGTGCTAGTGGGGCTGGATGGATGAGGATGGAGAGTCCAACATCCAAAGGGGACAGGGGAGATTGCACTGAGGCGTTCCGCCTCACTGATAAACTGCAACAACGTCCATATCATCTCTCTCCTCCTCCCCTTCTCTCTCCACCCTCACCATAAGTCCTCCTGGCCCCTCACTCAACACCATGTTGTTTAGAAAAGGCCTTGATATGTTTTCAAGATTCTGTGGTTGCAAAACTATTAATTCTTGGCAATGCGATTATTATTTCTTGCGTTACTTTTTTGAAATCGAACACACTACAAAGAACGCACACACGCACACACACTGTATGTTTCTACATGTACTGTGCATGTGCACACAGTATACTGTACGTACACACACAATGCATTTACTGTAGATACAGCTTGTGCGCGTGCACGCGTGCATATGTGAATACGTGCCTGCGTACGTGCGCTAACACCCTCTCACACTCCCAGTGACGGCCAAATGTGTATTCTGGACATCGGTTAGCAAAGTAAAACAGAGGCTTAAAGAAAACAGCTCCTCTGTTTGTCCGCACCTCCCTTTCTCTGCCTCATGTTTCATCATAAAAGTGTTTCTGGCAGGCCATCTTGGGAAGGTATCGGGCCTGCACCAAACAACACAGGGACCATTTGAGCAGGCCGCAGCCGAAACAGCTTAACACGAGACGGAGCGAGCACCGCAGCAAAAAGCGTTTCCGTGCTCAAGGGTCAAAACAAACGTTAACGCGACCTCTGTGTCCCTCTCCTTGCTTCTCGCACGTACGCACACATACACACGCACGCACGCACACACACACACACACACAAAGCTCGACATTCGTTTTATTCATCATTCTGCGCTGTAACTAAGTCAGTAAGGCCCAGTTCAGTGTCGTTATGTCTGGTGGAGGTCTGGTAGGGACGCTTGAGGTGCCCTTTACGCAGCTGTGCGAGCTATTTACCTCTCTGGCCGTGTGTCATCCAGTGTGCCTGTGTAAATAGGCCCCAGGCAGCCATTAGAGATGGTTTATTTAAAGGCTCACATTGGAATATTCATCATACGAATGTACAAGTTGATATTTGACTAATAGGTGTTTATCTTGTCGTGAATGTGGCCGAGCCTGGATTCTATCAAAGCTAGGGATGGTAAGTGTTTTTAAAGGATGAAGCCAGCCCACCACAGAGTCCCCATAGTGTTCCTATTGCAGTATATCACAGATAAAATAACACTATTAAACGGGCTGAATAAATCTAATTGAAATTGTATTAAAATGTCGGTTTGGAAATGAGTATTAGACAAGTGATAGGAGCACCGAGATCTGTCTGCTACAGTACATAAAGCTTCCACTATGCCTCCAACCCTGTCTATGCTTTTATCATGACAAGCTGTGGTGCAGTTACAGTTGTTTCACATTGTTGCAATGAGTAGCAGTGACCTAGTCAGTGGGTTTTTAGAGGTTAGGAAGTCTGGCTCGATCACGTGCCGCGTTGCATAACGTGTGTTGAGTGTTACAGTTTCACTCTGGAAACCAGGACACGCCTTCAATATAAGCCAGACCATGGTGTCAACCCCCCTTCCAGACACAGAGCTGATTTTCTCTCCACCTGAGCTGTCCACCGCAGACATGATGTCAGATGAGGCTAGGATGTGGAGGGTTTGGGATTGGCTCCCTGTCCCAGGGGCCTGGGCTGGGTGTCATTGGAAGGTGTGTCATCAAAGCCAGGCATGACACAACCCTCCCTGCTCCACGCGGGATAATAAGTGGACACCGGTGCCGCAGGGACACCAGCCCGTCCCACACACAACACAGTCTGATTAAACCATGGCAACGCACATGTCTGCCCCACGGGCTATGTGGAGGAACTTGGGGGAACGTGCACACACACACACACACACACAAAAGCATTTGCATGTGCAAACCCGTGAATAAAACAATAATTCCCCATCTTGCAGTGTGACAAAAGGACCTTTGTCAGCGGGCTGAAGTAATGCATTCAGCCACAGCATGGCAGTAAATCATGTCACGGTCCGCGGTGCCCAGAGGATGAGGGATTATCTAAAACAAACGCTCTAGGGGACAGATTATGGTCAGCCCGTGTAGCATCGTAGCAAGGCACGCTGAACACAGCTGCCACGATCCTTCCCTCACCCTCCATCCATCATCATTACGTCCTCAAGCAGAGGTGGCCACATTCTGTGCACACACACACACACGCATGCACGCACGCACACGCACGTGTGTGCGCGCGAGGAAGAGACGCTGCATGCGTTCCCCCTCATTAACACGTGCTCCCTCTTTGATTATTTATCCTGGTCATTTCCAGCGCTGCACGCCAGTTGCTACATCCTGCATCCAGGGCATCCATTTCCTTCCAAATCACATTGAGCAGATACTCTGGCAAGCATGCAGAACTGCGCTCCCAAATCCCTTAAACACATCCTTGATCTAGAAAACAACCCATACGTCAACTTCATGCGTCTGTCTGTCAGCTCACTGCTCTGTCTATTGATGCTACTTTCTAAATCAGCGGTTATCTGGACTTCTGCCTGGAGGACGAACCGTTCAAAACACAACTCTGACACATTTATAACAATGTGGAATGATGCTAGGGGACAATGCACTGAGAAATATAATTCACTTTGACTGGAAACACAGCAAATACTGTAATCCAATCACACACCTAAGCACACAGTTTATATATATATATGTATGTGTGTGTATATATATATATATATATATATATATTGCAAGGTCTCAGATGATTAGCAACCATTCTTTAATTATAGATGGAAAGATGTCATTTGAATTGTGCCCAGAAGGGCATATCATCCGTCTATAGGTTTCAAATCATATCAACGGTAGAATGTAGAGCATACAACACACACACACATACATACATTACATAGCATGTATAAATAACAATTGAACAAGCGATCTTATGGATCATGTAGGCTGGATTCTGAAGGCACCTAAACGTGGTTTGGATTGTATGACTTTGGCATGCATGCCAATGAACAATGTGCGCATTGGGGCTTGGGAAGCAAGCTCTAAAATTGCTTCCACATGCCAGCAGTGCGCGCTAGGTGATACGACATGGAAACGAAGGGCTGGAGGAGAGACTGCAGGGTTTCTTAGGGCCCGATCACAACGAGATGCGTCACTAGAAACGCATCTCGCCAGCAACACCATTGGTTTTCCTATGCATGCGCTTTTATTATGGCGCTTGCCTTTGCATTTTTTTTTGTGCTTTTTTTAGATGCGCATAAAAGTTACAATATCCTCAACTTTTCAGCGCAAGGCGCGGAGTCGCGCTGTCCGTCGATGTGGCAGACGTTCTCTTTGGCGTAGGCAGCCCGTCTCTGTGTGATCGAGGGGTTTATCAACGCGCTTTAGAAGCGGCCTTTAGCGACGCGTCTCGGTGTGATCGGGGCCTTACTGTGCGTGAACACGGCTCAGCTTGGAAAGGAAGAGGTTGTTTCTGAGGTCGCGCGTCCTGCTTCTGAACTGAACCAGGCAAAGGACCTGCGGTAACACACACAAGCACGCACGCACACATGCACAGAGGCATTGTCTACGAAGTATATGTAAACCGCACAGTGTGTGTTACAGTGTGGCTCTACAGTATGATATTAAAGGTTAAGTGCAGTGGGCTAAGCACAGTGACCCTGTAGACAGAGAAGGTCAAAGCCCACAGAATGAGAGCATTGTCCCTGTCTGATCCTGTCAGCGTCAAACTGCCTGATGGTTAACTGGATGCTGACTGACGACGCAGCAAGCTATGTGCGCATTACTGTGTCTGCGTGCGTGAGTGTGTGTGTGTGTGTGTGTGTGTGTGTGTGTGTGCGATCTGAGGCTTTGATACAGCATAACTGTGAATGAGCTGAGGGAGGTATGCAGAGAGAGAGAAAGAGAGAGAGAGAGAGAGAGAGAGAGAGAGAGAGAGAGAGAGAGAGAGAGAGAACACATACCTTTTGACCATGTAAGCACCCATACACTGACATTACCAAAGGTATGATATTTTTGTGTATGTTCAGTTATTTAACAATTGCTTTTCTGTGTGCGTGTGTGTGTGTGTGTGTGTGTGTGCGCGCGTGTGTTTGCTTGATCCTGGGCCTCGTGCATGTTTACCTCCCTCCCTGTGTAAGCCATTACATTTCTCATCCCTGTCCTGACCCCTATAACTATACGCTTTATGGCTTTTCCACATGGTCTCTGAAGATCATGCGGGGGCTTTATTTTGGAACGTGCCATGTTTGTACTTGGCGGTGGGGGGGTGGGGGTGTGGGTTAGGTGGGCTGACACAACGCTGCAAACACTACGTCCCAAACCGCACCGACCCAAGAGCCCAGGAACACATTGTCAGGGGCCTGGGAAATAATGGTCAAGCAGTTAGTTCAGACCAGGTCATATTATATCTGGTCTGGAACATCCAGGCCCTGGGACCAGTTGGATCGGTCAGGACAGGTCCTGGGTTTAAATGTGAAAGCTGGTCGGTTTAGTGGTCAGCCTATAACGGGAACTGTTTTCCATGTGTTTACGCCAGCCACTAACTTTAGCTGCATGCGAGTTCATCGGGTTCTCACCTGCTTTCAAGTCCTTGGATGCCCTCCGTCCCACCCCATAGTCTAAGGAGACCAGCGGAGGGCGAGGGGTAGGGGTAGGGAGAGAGGGAGAGAGGGAGGGAGGGAGGGAAAGAGAGAGAGAGAGGAAAAGAGAGGTAGAGAAGGAGAGAGAGAGAGAGAGAGAGAGAGAGAGAGAGAGAGAGAGAGAGAGAATTTTTTATTTGCTCTACCCTAGTGTGATATTGATATATTTCATTTTTACCATTATTTACCTATTTGGTATTTCTTTAAGATTTTAGCAAGTGTATAATCCTTATATAATTGTAATCATTCTTATATTGTAAAATGCTTAGTCAATATTGTTTGTAAAATTCATGCCAACAAAGCCCATTACATTTTTAAATTTTTTTTATTGTGTGAGGGAGAGAGGGGGGGGGGGTGGGGGGGAGCAAGTCAGTAAAGTAGGGGGAAATAGAGAGTGGAGAGAGCAAACATTAACACAGAGAGGTAGGGAAACAGGACAGAGGAGAAATAGGGAGCCCGGCAGGAGTGGGGCTCGGTGGTGGAGCGTAGCCGGGGCTGAGGCCACATCGTGTGCTCGCCTGGCTACCTATGTGCACCATCCATCAGCCAGCATGAACACGGAAAGATCAACAGCAGCGCTCCAGCGGGGACCGCAGTGCACTGGATGCATCACATCGTTCACTGACACCAGCCCGCCGCTACGGCCATCCATCAACCACTGCTCTCGCTCTCTCTCTCTCTTTTCACTTTTATTAATTTCACGCTGCTGGTTCACTTCCTATCTGTCAATAAATTAATCAATAAATCTATCTATGTATCTGTTTGCATATCTATCCATCCATCCATCCATTCGGCCATGTAAGAGTCCAATGCGTATTATTGTAGTTCTTACATCACCACGTCAAAACTCAATGACAGTCCTTGTGGGCGACTCCTTGTGGAATGTGGAAGTAATGAGAGAGAGCAGAAGATATTTATGGTAGTATCCCGACTTGCTTTGAAATACCACAGGAGGTGTTGTCCCCACCTAAATGCAGGCAGATGTGTGGCAAACGTGCCCGAGTTACAGATGTGCAGCTAATCTGACTTGCCTTACTTTCTACTGCTTCTGGGAAGGAGCAAGAGATAATGTGCTATCCAAAATATTGCCCTAGAAATTCATGTTATTAAAGCTTTGGCCTTTTTGAAAACATCTTGAACTAAAGCAAATAGCTACACATTAAATTCAAACAGCTAAGAATACGTATTATTCCCCACAGTTGTTCTACTGTTTTTCTGTCATTGGCTGGTTAAATATGCAGGAAGCTTTCTGATAGGTTATCTGATCCACTGGTGTCTGGTTACTGTCCTGCATTCTGCTGAACTACAGAGGATACACAACCGCACATACACACACCTACTGTATTAAAGGGTTTTAAATTTCCACTGTCAAGATTTATATACTACCTCAATACACACACACACACACACACACACGAAATTTTCTAAATGTTCCATTTATCCCAAGATGGATTTAATCTGCCCCCATTTAAAAGCTGTCGTTAACTTTGACTGACAAATAAATACACTTCAATTTTCTCATTCCTTCATACAGTGCCAACTGTATTTTGGAAGCCTGTCCATGACGTGAATAGCTTTCAGAGGTGATACTGTGATCACTATCACCCCTGAAAGGACACACAGGCCGACAAACATGTCAGTTAAGAGCCTTGAGCAGAGATGTGGGACGGCAAAGGCTTAGGCACGGAGAGAAGGAGCTGAGAAGATAAAGAGATCTTTTCTGGAAGAGAGAGTGACAGATTGGGAAGGAATGTAGGGACGTGGACAGCCTGATGAGTCCCCCAGAAACTTGCTCGCTCGCTGGTTTGACCACTTAACCCTGGAAACCCTAGCCTTTTCCAAGCAGGGGGGAGATGCCACTTCAGTACCAGCAAAATGCCACAAGAGACCGGAGATGAGACTAAAGCAATCACCGTTGACAGCGCGTGCGCGCGCACTCGCACGCGTACGTGTGTGTGTGTGTGTGTGGTGATCGTCAATGTCAGGTTTCATTACAGACATCCTTATTTCAGGGATGGCTCTAGAACCATGTGTATTATTATCAATTATACACCATTCCGCTGACATGCACGCACACGCACACACATGCACACATTTGGTATACACACACACACATGCGGTCGCTCATATACGAAGGAACAAACATTCAGGAATTTTTTTTACTTCATTCTTGCTTTCAACAACATGCAAACACACACAAACATAACCACCCAGTTAAAGTCAATTCTCTAAAGCATGATGCGGTCGGCAAACTGCAAGCGCCAGATTTCCATTCACATGTATGGACAATTACACCTACATTTTGTCCCAAATTGCTTCCTGTAATGAGAAGTGGACATGGTTAGTGGACCACTCTCTGCTGCCGAACACAAAGAGATCTTAAGTATCAGTTCCAGCTCCGCAGAAGGCTGGAGAAATATGCTAAGTGCCCCCCAAGCCCACCTCCTCTGTCAAGCCGGCTACACCCTAAACCCACCTCAAGCAGGGGGGTTACCAACCTCAAACAGCTATGGTAGCGGTAATCTAAAGATAGTGACAAAGCGTCACACAAACAAGCCCACACGTGGATGAAAAGACCCTCCGGACAAAAAGCCACAACACAGCATTACAAGTAATTGAGACTAGTGCTTTAATGTTTACGCCCCCTTACATACTGGATGCGTAGTTGCGTACCTTTTCACAGGCATTCTATTATTTTCCTTTCGTAGAGCTTGCAACATTGTATTGTGTTGTGCGTAATCGTGACCTGGCTGTACCTCAAATAAAGCTGTGGTTCATTTTATTGGCTACATTTGTACTTTCACTATATTAATAACCACATTTCCCCTGGAGCAGTGTCAGTTTCATTCAGGGTTCATTAGGTTAGCTTACTACGACCGGCCATGGTGACCTGCTAGTATCACCATGGATACCAACTGTAATCAGAAAGAGTAGAATGTTGCATTGTGGTTGCGTAAAAAACGATGCAGCTTAGGGAAAATACACATCCAGTATGTACGGAGCTGTTAGCAAGGCATTTTTCTGTTTTGCTAGTAGAGTGTTGGAACTGTATGTGTGTGTGTGTGCGCGTGCGAGTGTGCGTGTGTGTGTGTACTGTATGCATGTATATAAGTGTAACAGCGGCTAGCTGGTAGCGCTGTGCAGTGGAGTTACGTAATCATCACTCTCCAACACCTCATAGGACGCTCTGGCACCGCAGGCCAGGGCCTGCCTTGTGGAGCGTTTGCTCTCTGCGTGGGAGATTGTGGGTTCAATTCCCCGAGGGGGGTGGACAATCTGCGTGTGTGTGTGTGTGTGTGTGTGTGTGTGTGTGTGTGTGCGCACGCGCGCGCACTCCACTGACCTCCGTCTGCAGCGTATTTGCGCGCTGCTCCTTGGCGTTCAGGGACTCCTTCAAGACGTCAATGTGCTGCTTACAGTCTGAGTTCTGATTGGTCAGCGTTTCCAGTTTGGTCTGCAAGGCCTGCATCTCCGCCTCCTTCTTATTCAGCTCCTGCTTCTGTTGTTCCACCTGAAGATCACACAACGCAGTTGAACCGTTGCCGTGCAGTTACCTCACCTAGCTGTGTTGAACATGGACAGCTTTATAAAGCATTTGTAATTGTTAGAGACTAGTGAGGCTGAACAAGACATGCTGTGCACATACATTGAAATGCAAATACACTGAACTAAATTAGATTTTAAGATGGAGACAGACAGAAGCCAGAATTATTTTCCTGATTTATACGATTTGCTAACAGGCCATGATCTTTTTTAGAGTGCGGAGAGCATGTCCTGCTGAAATAAACAGCTAAACTCTGTTTTTCATCCCAGCACTGTGTGGACATATAAAGTTAAAGAAACTACTTTATAGAAACAACGATTTAACAGAAAATCATATTAACATGTTTAAATAAATAATTAAAAATTCAGTTAACACACATTTGACAAGATATACAACCCCCGTATCAGTTATTGTGCAATACAATACAACTCCTACTGTTGGCCTTATGGAAACACTAAGCCAAACAGCTGTGAGCAAGAGGAAAAATACACGTAGGCAGACACAGAGTAATGAGAAGCTATATTACACTCATATAGCAGGCAGATTGCATATTGATTTAGAAATTGTGTAATTTAAGGGAAAGGGCCACATTGAACAGGGCAGAAAACCACAAAGGAAATCAAATGAGATTTTTTTTCTTAAGTGCTGGAGCTAGCTAGCTATGTGAGGGAGATTGTCATCTATGCACCAGTGCCAAAAATGTGCGAAGTTGATTTAGAGGGAGATTTCTCTAATTGTGGTGCAGAGCGGGAGCATACGTCATTACAGGAGACATCTGACTGGCCCAGAGGTGGGCCAATCAGCTTCCACTTAGAGAGAGGCGGGAGGTGGGTGTGTGCGTGTGTGCGTGTGTGTGTGTGTGTGTGTGTGTGGGAAGGGGGAGAAAGGGGGTGATGGAGAGACGAGAAAAGAGAAAAATAGGGAGAAAATGAGAGGAGACAGGGGGCTGAGAGCAAGGCGATAGAAAACGAGCGAGCCACGGGACTGGCATGAGAAAAGTGATGAAGGCCACTGACAGCGAGGGACCAAAGTGAAATTCGGAAATATGTCGGGAAGGGAATTTGAAGGGAGCCTTATAAATGAAAATGGCCGAGCAAGCCAAAGAGAAAGAGGGATGTGAGGAGAGGAAAGGCGGGGAGGTGGGGTGGTGTAACTGTGTAGACAGAGAGGCTAAAGAGAGCGGGTACTTCTGGGCGTTCTGTGAGCCAGGTTTGCTGGTTGGGGAAGAGGAAGGTGGGGGCTGGCCTGATGGAGGTCTGAGACACGCACGCAGACAAGGCTTGCTCCTACACGGGGACACAAAGACAAGAAGACAGCAGCCACTAAACTACTTGGTTAGCCTCACACGGGACTTCTAGTCACACACAAAAAAGACATTTGAGATGCTATGTGCCGGATGGAGGCTGATGTCAAATGGTTCAAACACGGCGGATATTATATGGATCAGAAATGACAGAAATGAGTGTGTGGATGTCGAAGCCTCACACACGAACCTGTGCACTTGCCCTGATAGGCCTTCCAAGAAAAATGATTGTCTGGGGTCCTATGTGGCAGATTGTGGTTTTGTTTGGAGCAGATCAAAGCCCTGAGAGGAAACCAGAGAGACTCTGGCATCTTCCTCTTATCACAGCCACACCTCACCACCCTGTCCTACTGCTGGAAGACCCATGCTTGTGCATGTGTGTGCGTGCGTGTGTGTGTGTGTGCGTGCGTGCGTGCATGTGTGTGTGTGTGGTGGTGTCAGGTTTCATTGCAGACATCCTTATTTCAGCAGTCTTCGAGAAGCAAGAATTGGGATGGCTCTAGAATCAGGTGTATTAATGTCAATTATACAACATTGACATGTCATGCGCACGCACACGCATACACACACGCGCACGAATGCACGCACACACACACACACACACACACACACATGATAGCTCATACACAAAGGCACACACATGCAGGGTTATTGTGTTTTGTGTGTCCATGTGTACTTTCTAATGGTTTCTGTGGCTGTATGGGAAAGCCATGCACGGTCACCGTCACCGCGATGCGTATCGCCCTGGACCAGTGTGGGTGTGGAGAGAGGTTCCTTCCTCTGCCGTTGTAAGCTCGTGGTCATCTGTCAGGGCTCCATTCATGAAGGAACATCCTTTTGTGATTGCATCAAGGACTTTTCTGATGCACCGACAAACGGGCCATACAATGAGCACCATTAATGAGCCAAAGAGAAACATTTTCACATGGAACGGTTACTTACTCATCAACCTCAGCCATCACAGACACTCCACTTTGTGAAACTCTAGACGAACCCCATACATATAGCCATGTACCTATTCATAGAAATCAGTCTCTGTGTGTGTGCGCCGGTATGTATGTCTGTGTTTGATAACGAACAAACCAGTATAAACCTGTATAGGCTGAGTAATATAATCCTCATGAAGCACTCCCTGCCAGGACAGTAAACAGACACGCTGCACAGTAAAACGATAGCGGCAGACTATGTTCCATCAGCATCTCCGCAGATAGCACACCACAAATGAGATGTGCACGCAAAACAGGAAGCATATGAAGGTATGGAAAGACATGGACAGCCAGTATGGGATCATATGTCTTGGTTTTGCACCGGCACGACAAGACATCCAACGTAACGCAGCACAGTTCTTTTTAGCACGCGCACGCTGGTTTCTCCAGGAGCATGCAACGGAGACATAGTGCAACACGCATGACGCCACACGCCACACACAACGCATGCAGGGCGGAGGGAGTCGCCCAAGTGTCTCAAGCCGACGTTCTACCTTGGTCTTCATGAACTTGGAGTGGCTCTTGTAGACCTCCACCTGCTTGAGTTCGTCCTGCCTGTCGTCGGAATGCAACAAGCCGCTGGTCTTCAACATCTGCACCTCGTCCTCGAGGTCTCTGATGTTCCTCTCCAGGGAAGAGATTTTGGTGTCCTGTACCGGCAGCGGCAGGCGGGAACAGAGTCAGACAGGCCATGAGTTTTCACTATGTCTAGCAGGGACCTGAGCGTCCACAGTGGTTTCCATGCATAGTGCGTCAAGGCGAGAAGATGCAGATGCACCATGCAAAGATTCATTCCAAAGAGTCACCACAACAGTTCATTTCACATATTATGGAGGAACAATATGGCACTGTAGCTTTAATACAGTGAGACCCTGTATATTAATGGGTGCCCTTAAGCTACAATTCATACTACTGGTTATTAGAATCAATATGTGTGGGTGTCAAAATGTGTTGTCACTGACCCCTTGGGATGAACAATCTGATTTTCATCACATGGCACATGTATAAAGGGAGATCAATCCGAATTAGAAAATACACAATTAGGTCACTTAAATGCATTTCAGCAGGTTTGATATAACAAAATGACAAAAGGATTAAAAACAAACTAAGATAAAAGAGGCTTAAAGAAGATCCGTGTGACAGGGAATATGGGCTGCATCACAACATGAAATAGTTTCAATACTTTGACATCGCATCAAAGACAAAACAATTAGAAGCAATCTCTTTCAGCTTGAAAGCATTTGACGTTACAAATGCCTAGAGGTGATCCAAGACATTGTTTCTTAAGCCACCACAAAACAAAACAAAACAAGCTAATCTTCCCTCTGAGGCCTCGCATAGAACACTGTTGTGACACTTCTGAACGGTTCTTCAGGTGATTGATGTGGGAGGGTAAATAAAATAATATATACCTGCATGTCAAAACTGTATCCATGTACAGTACACTAGTACATCTTTTTCTAGTCAACTGTGTGGTCTCAAAGAGTCTGAAAGGACCGGCCTGATTTGGAAATCGAATTTAGTCAAAATTATTATCTGATAGAAATCAATGAGTAAAACAATACAGATTTGGCCCAAGGTATGACATATTTTTTGTATTGTAGCCAATCACATCAGACCTACAGGACATTGCCACTCCCACTCATATAGCCAATCAATTTATGATATGGTAAAAAGAAAATTGTGTTTTTTTTAAATAAAAGACAAATAGCAAGTGAAACAGAATGTTCAGCTCGAAGGGAGAAATCCCTGTCCAAAATGGAAAATGGAATTACACAGGGCCTTTACAGTAAGTCACATTCTTTAACTCTCTACAATTCTTACAGTTCCAACATCCTACGTTTGGAAACATAAAGGCCAACGTTACGACGTGCTGATTGCAGCAGCGTACCATGAGCCACCTAATGCTTTCTGGTGCAGGATATACTCTATGAGGGAATGGAAGGCCCTGTCATGGACAGGTCCTGAGGTTGTTTAGCTCCATGGGTTCAGACATACGTTACATGGTAAACCTTGGAAGAAAGGAGAAAAGGTAATTGAATAAATGGAAGCAGACTGCGTGATGCCATCAGCAGAAACCACAGGCAACATGCAAGCATCTGACCTCTATTACATCTCCCTGACATCAGCCCTGCCTGCAGTACTGTATACTGCATAGTGCGGCATATACCATTCCAACACACGCGCACTCGCACAGGTTCACAGATGCCAAATCAAAAGGGATATAACACGTGCGCGCGCGCGCACACACACACACACACACACACACACACACACACACACACACAAAACAACAAGTTAAAACACTGTCACAATTAATGGTGCATTCAGAATAAGATAGGCTGCAATAAAACAAGGCAGCACTATTATATTAATCTTCTAGAGGAAATGTGGTATCCTTGTTCAAACCTCAAACACACACACACATAATTCCATAGCCTCGACTCAATTTCTCCATCACAATCTGTTCTTTATCTTTCATTACTGGTGGTCATGCTGTTGCATTGTAATAAGGGCCCACAGCAAAAAAGCAGGAGCCATCCACATTATGGCACAGGACAACGAACATCCAAAAAAACACTAGATAAGAAGTTAGCAAACATTGTGAGCATTGGGGAAAGCATTAGGAAAGCCAGTGATTTACAAGCCACACAATCAACAATGAGTGCAAACTAAGAGATGCTGCTCTGGCCCGCATCAGATCAGACGTGAAGGGGAAAATGTACACAAATGGCATTTGCAGCTCATTGTGAAGTAAAAGAAGGGTCTAAAGCGTGACCACACGTTACTGTACCTGCCAGATAACATCAGGATCAAAACAGAGAGGGGGGTTGGCAGTCTGCAATTAGAAAAATACCCACAATGCTCAATTGATGCCACAGACAGCACACATATATATAATATAGATAACATATGTATGAATATGAATGCAAACACAACATAGCATTTCAGTTCAGTATAACAGCGCATAACATTGTGATGCAACTACAGCAAGTATCCCCTCATGGACAGTAGTGTGCCATCCAATAATAAACCTCAGTAATCACCATAGAAACACTCCTTCTCCGGTTCTCCTTCTATCTTTGCCCTCCCCTGTCTTTGTGATATGCCTGCTCCTGCTGGCTGTGTGTGTGTGTGTGTGTGTGTGTGTGTTTGTGTGTTTCTAATGATCCGAGTCAGCTTTAATTTGGCACCTGTCCTGTTTCCCAGCTCAAGCTAACGCATGTGCACTTTGTTAATGGGCAGACAAATCACAAAGTATGTGTGAAAAATAACTGTGGTTTTGCTGTGAAACAACCGCTTTTGGAGGAAATGTGTATGTGTGTGTGTGTGTGGGTGGGTGCGCGCGTGCGTGTGCGTGTGCCTGCATGTATACTGTATGTCTACAAACAGGTCCACGTGCACACACATCCACACACATGTGGCGTCAACTGCATTTTTCACAGCTCTCAGAGACTTCAAAGGCCAAAGATGGGAGTGAAAGCTTCCATATGTGACATTTGAAACAAATTGAATAAGTGTTCCACTCCGCATGGGCCAGTAATAAAGTGTTTCTGGGCACGGCCCCGTACAGACACCAGGTAACAATAACACAAAGTTTTCATATAGTCGGTACTGTGCGAGATGTACAGTATGCATGCTCGTGCGCATGTTTGTATCTTTGTAACCAAATCCTCTGCACATTCTCACATTACGGCTGTCTATCTATAATAAATTAGATTTTGTGTGAGTGAGTGTGTGTGTTTGACCAGCCCAGTCTCGTGAAAGTGTAGCCGAGAAAGCTAAGACAATGCGGAACCTACTATGCTAGCTCATTAACTGAAGAGGTATACTGCAATGGGGGGACGGGGGGTATGAAAAGAAAACAAAATAAAAACAACAACACGATTTATAACACTGAATGTGACATTGACGCACTGTTCTTTTGATAACCCCATTGTGTTTTTCTGACACTGTGGATTGCACGGCCACATCTGAGTATCTGATCACAGTGAGAGCAAGCAAGTGTTGCACACACGTGTCCGGTAAACACCAGGAGAGCTGTGTTGCCTTCAGTACCTGTGACAGATGATACCTCAGTACCAGACGCTGCTGGGTCCTACCTTCATATCAATGACTGCCTGCAGAGCCCTGGTCTTGCCCGGTGTCTCAGCCTGAAGCTGGTTACGCCGATGCAGCTCCTGAGGAGGGACCCGGTAAAAATAAGCCTGGCGGCTCATCATCTTGGCAACCCGTAACACAGACCCCCCCTACACACACACACACACACACAGACACTAACGCTAACACTAACAGTTCCTCAAAGTGCGTTAGAAACACGTCGTTATCGCTACCATCAGCCTCTGCATCAGTCTCAGACTGTGGCGCATAACACGGCCCTCAAGTTTGGTCTGTTGGCATCCTAATAATTTCCGTCATGATCCCGGTCCTGTCATATGCACGCAGTCTATCTAGGGAGGAGTCTGGTGTTTTCTCACTCACTATCAGTAGCTCTCGATATTGCTTTTCCTCACTCGTTCTTTCCCTAGCAGCTAGCAGTTTGGATGCACAGACAGATACATCCCTCTCCTCCTCTGTCTCGGTTTGTGTTTCTATTTCTTGTATCTTTCTCTCTCTCTCTTCGTCTCTCTCTCTCTCTCTGTCTTTCTCTCTCTCTCTGTCAGATCTCTAATGGGCTAAAGCTCTCCCTTAGCAACACTTTCTGCCGGCACATGCGCTGAGCTACTTGTATCAATAATTCACGTGAGCACTGACATGCTGACATACAACCATGCCTACACAATCCCACAAAGGCATTCTTGCACACAAACATGGCCCACACAAGATGTATCATAAAGACACTGTCCAACACGGAACTGGAAATTATAACATCATTTATCATTTACTCCACTGTAGCACAACATCCAAACTTCTGTAATTAAATGCAGAACTTATATAAATTACAAGAATACTAACAGCTATACAAGTAAGCAAATAAGCATTCATAGTTTGCAAGTATGTGGGGACCTGCAAACTATGTGACTTATTTTACATAATTGCACACAGCTGGACTAACACATCATATCTAGACACTCAAAGGAAAGAGATCTGCCTCTGCAATACATAAGGGTGAAGCTCACCAACTCTTCCAGCAACGAGACAGACACATACACCCGTTTGCTGATGGATGGACAGATGGAGAAAGACATGAAAAGAGAATGAGTGCTTGTGACAAAATGACACGGCCATGAGAATCATGAGGACTAGGAATGCACAGGTCAACAGTCACATCAGTCAGAGAGAAGCACAGTCAGGCACTGGATCAATCTCTCACCAGCCATTGTAGGGACACATAAGCTGCAGGCAAGCGTTGCTGGCCTACTGTACAGTGTTGAGGTATATTACTATGATAAACGTTTCACTGACTGTCTGTGTGTGTGTGTGTGTGTGTGTGTGTGTGCGTGCGTGTGCGTGCGTGTGTGTGTGAGAGTACAGCTTTATTAATGTTATTGTCTGTCAACCGCACCGTTAGGCAAAGCTCTCCATCTACTGTGCAATTCTCTTCCCGACCCTCGCAGTGTGGTCATGAAGGGTGGGTCATGACTGAAAGAACTAGATCATGGGTACAAGCGGCCGTAATGGGTTTTCTCAGGAGGGTGGCGGGCGTCTCCCTTAGAGATAGGGTGAGAAGCTCGGCCATTCGTGAGGAACTCGGAGTAGAGCCTCTGCTTTTTTGCGTAGAAAATAGTAAGTTGAGGTGGCACGGGCATCTAGTAAGGATTCCTCCTGGGCACCTCCCTAGGGGGGTGTTCCAGACACGTCCAGCTGGAAAGAGGCCTTGGGAAGGACCCAGGACTAGGTGGCGAGATTATATCTCCACACTGGCCTGGGAACGTCTCGGGATCCAGAGCTGGTTAATGTGGCTCGGGATAGGGACATTTGGGGTCCCCTGCTGGAGCTGCTGCACCCGCGACCCGACTACGGATAATCGGATGAGGAGGATGTTACAAATGATTATTCTGTCAATACTAGATACATTACACATTCTAATGTCAGTTTCTCTTTTTTAATTGTGTGTGTGTGTGTGCGTGCGTGCGCGTGCGTGTGTGACATACTCCTCCATAGGACAGCCAGAGCACGGACATATTTATTATTGTCCTGTATGATGGGGGAAATTAAGTCATGAAGGAGAAAGCATGTCATCAAAGAATGTGTTCTCTGCTCCACATGTGTTAGAGCACTCAGCATATGGAACGAATAGGATCAAAAGTAACACTGTAGCAATGGCTGCCGGCATCCTGAACCACGGACACGGTCCAAGGGGTTCAACCCTAGCCCGGGGGCGAGTGCATGTGCACGTGCACAGGTACGCACGTGCGCGGACACACACGTGCACGGACAAATGTGGAGACGCGCCGATGTCCGTGTTCCCAGACGCATACAGTACGCGCACCTTTGATGCGCACGCCTACCATATCGTTTCACTTTAACACACATGCGCGCGCGCGCCGTGCACGTGCACGCATACGGCACACGTGCGGTAGGTCATAAATCCGTCCATTCTGTCCAAAAGAAAGACAAAAAACTATGAAAAGGAAAAGTGTTGCTTGCCGCAACAAATTAATACAAGGGAGAAACTTGAGTGTGCGCCTATCAACCCCACCATGGCTTTAAGAGAAGTTAAAAGGCACTTTGTGAAAAGGGAATCAAAACCTTACCGACAAATGTAGTGTGAGAGGAGGAAGGGGGGGTTGGGGCAGAGAGATGGAGAGAGAAGGAGAGAGAGGGAGAGAGAGGAGTAGAAGGTTTGAGGGGTGTAATTTTGTCCCGATAAACTTTTCCGCTCCAACATTCTGGGAGATCAACGGAGCGTTTCGAGTATGCAGTGCCCCCGGCTGTGTTGGGCAGAAGGGAACACCAGTGTAACACAATGTGTGTGTGTGTGTGTGTGTGTGTGTGTTGGTCTGTTAATGACAGTTGAGGAGGGACTTCATTAGCAGAGGCTAAAAGTAGCCAATCAGGAATGGAGCTTTCAAAGGGCCTTGCCTGGGACAAGCCTTTTGCCAATTAACTTAACCAAAACAGATAGCAGATCAGCCTGAGAAAGAGGCCTAGAGAGAGAGAGAGAAAGTGGGAGACAATGAGAGAGAGAGAGAGAGAGAGAGAGAGAGAGAGAGAGAGAGAGAGAGAGAGAGAGAGAGAGAAATCAGAATCAACTTCCAAGCTGCACTACAAAAAATGTATCAAGTAATTTCTCCTGAAAATAGAATGCCACCATGACTCGCCAAACTGAACATCACATTTTCATAATACCATGTTTTCTTAAATATTTCATCCATGTTTGAATAAAAAACATAGTCCAATTTAACCCGAGTTCTGACTAAAGATTAAAGAATCTACCTTCCTTTGTCTACTAAGGTAAATAGCTCACTTTGCATTGCCAAAAAGGAAGTTAATCAGTCTAGCTTTTTTCTTTTACCATAATATACCCCAAAGATAAAAACCCAATTATCATAGTCCTTCCCAAATAATATGGAGCGAGATAAAGAGAGGGATAAAGTCCAAAGATTTGAAATAAACAAAATGTTACACTCCAACGCAGAACGAGATTTGCCCAGAAGGACTTTGCTGACACACACACACACACACAAGGATCAACGTCTCCTTCTCATGTTGGCGTTCGGGACGTTTAGAAAAGCTAGAGCACATTTATGACGTTTCGTAAATGTTTGAGAGATGTGGCGTGGGGGGGGCGGGGGGTCTGGGGGTGGAGGGGGGTGTGGGGCAGTGGTGGGAGAGAAAGGCCTTGCCAAAAACAGCAGCAGGTCGTCTGAAGCTAGTCACACTGTAGTATAGAAAAACATGGAGGCCGTAAGTGCTTCGCCCTGCTCCAGCGTTACAGCAATACACACTCGCTCTCTCGCTGATCCACGGAGGGAAGACTGAGTGGGATGTCTTCATGCGCTGGAGGCCCGTGCCCCATCCCAAGCCCCTGGGAACTGTATGAAATCTGTAGTGGAGCTGTGTATGAAAGTAGATATGCCATCTCCAAGTGAAAAATCAAGTGTGTCTGTCTGTATGTGTGAATGTGTGTGTTTCCTTGGCAACAGGTCAGGGGCTAGGCAGGAACAGGCCAGTGGTGCGGCTGTTATTACTAAGCCTACAGGGACCGGGCGGCTGGGGAGAGTCGATTAGGGCCAGATTTATGCCTCTGACAGTGTGTATGTTTGTGTGTGAGTGAGTGTGCCAACACACACTACTTTGGTACGCAGTCAGTCATACAAACGTTAACTTCTATTTGTTTGTACGGGAGATTAATAGTGATGAAACACTGCCACTTTGTGGACAAAGGTGGTAGTGCACAAAGGGTAAGTAAGGACCATGCAAATACAAATCTGGTAATGCGTTCATTCGCTAAACACCCTCGGGACAGCTTTTAAACAGAAAAACATAAACAGAATAGAAGTATAGAATAGAGTATATAATGAGGAAATGGCAGCGACATCAATGCAAGTAATATGTAACAAACAAAATGATTCATGATAGCATTTCATAGTTCATCACCACTGCACAACGTGGATTGAATTTATTTTGTTTTCAGGCAAGGAATTCTAGGGCCCGCTAGCCAAACGCCAGCTAATAAAAATGACGTCCATGTCAGTATGTGTTTCAGTGTTGCACCAGTCCAGCTAAGATGGGCTGACAGCTGACTAGGTGGAACAGGAAACACAGCTGAGAGGGCAGCCATACAGACAGTAGTACCTGACAGTACGCATTAGCAGGTGAAGGACTGATGAACTGCCATGTACTCACACACGCACCGCATGCCGGCATACCATCCAGACATAAAGCACAGACAGCTGGCTCAGTATAACCTTACATCTGGCCAAGGTCTGTCAGGCCTGTGTAGATAATACCCAGCAGAAGAGAGAGGAAAGAAGAGGAATATAGAAAGAAAGATGGAAGGAAAGAAAGAAAGAAAAGAAGGAATATATAAAGTTTTTGTCAGCACTCAGCAGACAAACCTTCCACAAGCTTTTTCCCCATCAACCCTTCCCTGGTGGAATATGCGTTTGAGAAAAGTAATACAAAACAGAACAAAGATTGCAGGTTTGGCTTTACTTCTGCTTACATGACTGACGGACTAAAAACCGAAATGAATTAGACCGCCAGCCATGTTTGAAGAATAAACAAAAGGCACAGGAAAGGGAAAATGGAGGTAGCCCAAGCTAAACAGTCGGGGCCATTTAAAGGAGAGGAATACATGTTGTAATGGGGGCATTTGGGCTGGTTTCCTCTGGAACTAATGAAAGCACTAGAGTATTGCCCCCTAGAGGGCATAGCTTCATGACCATCACTAGTATGTCTCAAAACAATGGTAATGTCTCAACAGTACTGTATACTGTATGTACATATATATATATATATATATATATATATATACTGTATGTAAAT
>JAODUK010068019.1:0-16822 GCA_027564635.1 Typhlichthys eigenmanni
GTATGTCTGCCTGCCTGTCTGCCTGCCTGCCTGTCTGTCTGCCTGCCTGCCTCCCTGTCTGCCTGCCTGTCAGTCTGTCTGTATGTCTGTCTGCCTGTCTGTCTCCCTGCTCGTATATGCCTGTCTGTCTGTCTGCCTGTCTGCCTGTCTGTCTGTCTGTCTGCCTACCTGCCTGCCTGGCTGTCTGTCTGCCTGTCTGTCTGCCTGTCTGTCTGTATGTCTGCCTGCCTGTCTGCCTGCCTGCCTGCCTGTCTGTCTGCCTGCCTGCCTGCTAGTCTGCCTGCCTGCCTGCTTGCCTGTCTGTCTGCCTGCCTGTCTGTCTGTCTGCCTGCCTGCCTGTCTGTCTGTCTGTCTGTCTGTCTGTCTGTCTGTCTGTATGTCTGTCTCCCTGCTCGTCTGCCTGTCTGTCTGTCTGCCTGCCTGCCTGCCTGCCTGCCTGCCTGCCTGTCTGTCTGTCTGCCTGCCTGTCTGTCTGTCTGTCTGTCTGTATGTCTGTCTCCCTGCTCGTCTGCCTGTCTGCCTGCCTGCCTGCCTGTCTGTCTGTCTGTCTGCCTGTCTGTCTCCCTGCTCGTCTGTCTGTCTGTCTGTCTGTCTGTCTGCCTGCCTGCTAGTCTGTCTGCCTATCTGCCTGTCTCCCTGCCTGCTTGTCTGTCCGCTTGCCTGTCTGTCTGCTGTGCTGCAATGTTTGTTGTTTTGTGCATGTGTGTGTGTGTGTGTGTGTGTGTGTGTGTGTTACTGCAGTCGTGCAGTTGTAAGTTGTTCATTTTTCACTGTAAAATGGAGGTGTGTGTGAGTTTGCTGACCTCTATGGTTTTCGAGGCCTTTGAGATTGTTAAGAAATGTGCTGAAGCCAGAAAGTGCGGGAAAAAATAGTCTGTCACAATAGTGGTTCAGACTGCACTCAGCTTCAGCCTATAAGCCGGTCTGGAACTACAGTGCCTCGTAAAATGCAGCAGAAATGTCCTCAGCTAGAAGACTGTGTTGCCCTTGGTAACAGCTTATGCAAAACGTAATTTTTTAACATTCTGTTAGCTTTCAGCTTTTAGCGGTTAACAAGTTTTAATGTATATTTATAACTGTGTCACGACTACTGTGTATAGCCTGAATGCTTACTATACTGTAGCTGTTGGTGATTAATGTGCGTCAGGAAGGCTGTGTTAAAATATAAAACTGTGTTGGCCACAATCTGCTGAGGCCCTCAGATACATTTCTATCTCTGTTTCCTGGCATTTAATCTAATTAGCAGCATCATACGATTTTGAATTTTTAATTCAAAGCTAGTGCAGAGTGAAGTTCCTCTCTTGGACACTTAAGACAGGTTTGTCAAGTTGAATTATGCTTTGAACATTACTGAATGAGTGCAGAGCATGTATTTTATAGTGCTGTGTTCATAATAGACTCAATATTCACTATTAGTAATTGCCTTTCCGGTTGTAGTTGTCTTCCGTGATGAATCATATAATATATAATAACACGATGAGCCGTCTTGCATTTGTTCAGATGAAGAATAGACCGCACATGTGTAAACATCAAATTAGTATACGTCCATTTCATTGTCTAGTTGAACTGGACTTTGTTATCTCCACACTTGTAGATGTCATCTTCCTGGATGGAAAACCCTCAGCCTATCAACACTGGCACACAGGAGAGGATGCTATGGAAATCACTTGGGAGTCATTTGTAAAATGCCATTGAATTGACAGGTTTTGAAAATAAAAGCACTTTGAAAAGTGTTCCCCACTGCCACCGCTGTTGAGCGAGCATCTTTAGGCTTAATGAAAGTAGTGCTGGACTGCTGGTGATAGATAGAGCTTTCTAAACTAGCTACAAACATGTCGCTGTAACAAAAGAGGTGATTTCTTTGTTTAAAACGGTTTGGTCTAATAGATAGGAGTATCTGATAGTGTTGTCTAATTTATTCAACGCCCAAAACAAAACACATAAAGCATGCACCAGCTGCCGTTTTCCTGCCATTTATCAAACACTCGCTAAGGGAGAGGAAAAGAAAAATTAAGGTTAAGTTAAGTTAAGGTTTCTTATAGCTGCTGTGTGTGTGTATGGTGATGATATCAAGTTATTGGTGAAAGCCAAATGATATACACAATATAGAGGTATTTGTTGGTTTATCAGTCAGAAGACAGACTGCATTTGGCACAAAGTGTGGAAATCTGCAAATGACTGAAGCATTGGAGGATTTCCAGCACACGTCCATGACTGTGCAGAAGCTATAGAAATGTTTATTACAATGTTAAGAGCAGAGACAGCCAATAGAGAGGAGTCCTCGATGTAAGCCTGTTTTTCTTATTATTTTTTCTCTCTCGAATAAAAGCCTGGAATGAATGTGTGACTATAAAAGTGTTCAGATGCTCCGCATATGATGAACCATTCAAGGAGGCACCCTCTCTAACAGGGGCGCTGTATTAGAGACGGAGAGAGACAAATTACTCTTAGTTCATCCACTCAGATCCCATAAGCTTTTTTGGTGTCACTTAAAAATCAAGTGGTTCCATCTATGGCTTCTCTGCCAAACCCTGAGTGTGAAGGAGCAGAGGCTTGCCTGTTGCACGGTGACGCGTTTCACGGTCTGGTTATCTGCGAGGTTAGCGATGCATTTCCCTTGCCTGCGGTTATTCCTAATATAAGGAGCTGGGCGCACTTCTGGCCCACTTATTAGAAATACATCTACTGCGTAGATTCCACTGTATTAAATAGGTCATCAATTTCCTTTTTTATCTACGGGCTGCTAAACTTATACCAACTGCAATAGAGCGCTGTAATCTGCAACATCTTAAGATGCCCGTTCTCCTTGTTTGAGAAGGAAGGGTAGCTCGGAAACGACGGGAGAGACTTTGTCTCCTTGCCCTCGGGGTGGCTCAAAGGGACGTTCTCGTTTAGAAGTGAGCCTTTTGATGAGCAAAGGGCATGCAGCTGACATTTGGGGATTTCCTCAATTTCCGGCCAACGAGACAGTTGTGCCAATCATCTGCGGTGTTTCTAGAGAGACGGCAGATGAATTACTCCTCCCAAATAAATGAGCACGGATTAGGGATGCATTGTAGGGACGCTTGTTTAATGCTGTGATGCTGTTAGTGCAGCAGATTAACTCACGCACGCACGCACACACACACACCTGCGTATGAGTTATATGTATGTGTTAACATAACAAAGCTGGTTGGCAAATCACTGACAGCACACACGTCTCAATGCCATAGAGACCAACAATTACAGTTGATGAATGGATCCAATAAAAGTTCAAGTCATACGTTATATTAATTGTTGACTCCTTATTTTGACTTTGTCAAGCAGGAAAAAAGCCCTACACTAATCTCATATAAAACCATATAAATAATGTAATGCATAACTATGACATACAATATGTGAAATCTGACATAGCTTCCATTTATGAAGCCTTGCTGACAGTTTACCTTGCAAACATGACGTGGTGTGTTAATCCTTCTAGGTATGTGATGGAGCGTTTCCCAACCTGGTCCTAGAGAGCCACATGCCCATAACATGACATGCCAGATGTATGGTCTGTTAGACACGTTGCTCTGGGGAGCCGCCTCTAAAGGTATCCCCTGCGCTCAGGATGGTGGAACGTTTTAACAGTGAAAACACCTTCAACTGTGAAATGTCCCTTAAAGTGTAACTGCACCATAACGTGTTTTTTGAGCTGTAAGCGACGTAATAGGATCGATCTGTGATGAGACACATCAGTGCTGGTGTTAAAATCTGCATTTTATGGGCTGAAAACAGACACATCATAGCCGTTAAAGATCACACCAGG
This sequence comes from Typhlichthys eigenmanni, assembly GCA_027564635.1. NCBI lineage: Eukaryota > Metazoa > Chordata > Actinopteri > Percopsiformes > Amblyopsidae > Typhlichthys > Typhlichthys eigenmanni. The sequence continues at coordinate 3,788 of JAODUK010068019.1, forward strand.
ACATGGCTGGTTTTCATCGGTACCCTCATACTGTAACATCTGCGTGGTCTCGCCAGTGTGGTACGACCGGGGAAGGACTGTCCGCATCCCCAGGGCCTCACACCCACACGTGCAATCAGATCAATTGCCTTCAGCCGTGTGGGTGTGAGGGCATATAGGCTGGGGACTACCGGGAAAGGGTGTGGGTTATTGTACATGTTTTCTGTTCATGTCAGGTAACGTGACTGTGCACGCCTTTTGTTTTGAGTTTGGGTTCGCCGTTTAAGTTTATTTACGTTCTATTAAATATTGAGCCGTTGTTGCTCGTCCGGCAGTTTAAGACAAAATAAGAGTTTACTTGCTAAACGTAATGCGCAAAATATGAATGATAATTTTCTTTTTTTTTTTTTAGGTACAATGTCTATGACACAAAAGCAGAGCCGGCCCACGCCATAATGGGGCCCTAAGCAGAATTTCATTTTGGGGCCCCCCACCGCCAGTAATATTCACTCTTATCGATGCTTGATCATTTGCAACTGTAAATCTATCACATCCATTATTAATATCAGGGTTCCCACTCTAAATCAAATGTAAAATTACCTGACTTTTCCTTAACTTTAAGTTTAATTTAATTTTTCTTGAATGTATTTATTTAGCAATTTTTAGAAGTCGAAGTTGAAATCCCGATTATAATTAGAATAATTGCACAGCATACATCTAGAACATGCAGGGCAGGAGCAAGCCAGGACCAGGGTTTGGGAAACACTGTGAGCCATATAACATGTGTGCTGCATGCATCGTACAGTGATCACTGCTGCTGTAGCCCACTAGATGACTGGCTGTCCTCAAATCCCTTCAATTAAATAGACGTGTTAGCTGTGTGTGTGCTCGTGTGTGTGTGTGTGTGTGTGTGCAAGCGTGCGTGTGTGTGTGGGTGTGTGTTCGTGCGTGTGTGCGTGTGTGTGTGTGTGTGTGTGTGTGTGTGCATGTGTGTGTCATGGAAATATATATTAATGGCGTGTGCTTGTAATCTATGTGTGTGTGTGCGTGCGTGTGTGTGTGTGTGAGAGCTAGTGTGGTTCCCTGTCTGCTGAAGGGACAACCTGACACACTTTCTGTCACCATGGCGTCAGTGAAGCGGTTCCCACATCGGCCCACAATCCCTCACTCCACCTCTGCAGAGCCAGGTAGCTAGGCAACAGCTGTGCCGGCCTTCTGATGGAGTCGTGTGAGTGTGTGTGTGTGTGTCTTTGTATATGTGTGTGTGTGTGTGTGGTGGGGATGGAGGGGGGTGTTGTAGAGCAATTTTCTCTGTCTCATTTGATCAAACTTTGTTACATATAAAAAAGGAATAAGGCAAACATCATGATGTAGAAATGGTGAGATACTGCTGTATTTCAGCATGTCTCAGACACAGACAGGCAGGCAGGCAGACAGACAGGCAGACAGGCAGGCAGACAGACAGACAGACAGGCAGACAGACAGGCAGGCAGACAGGCAGACAGACAGACAGGCAGACTTCCTCTAAGGTGTCTCTGACAGACAGACAGACAGACAGGCAGGCAGGCAGGCAGACAGACAGACAGACAGACAGGCAGACAGACAGACAGACAGACAGACAGACAGACAGGCAGGCAGACAGACAGGCTTCCTCCAAGGTGTCTCTGCGTCTTGTAGATCTACAGCTGACATAACAGCGTAGTGACTCCTGTTCTGCTCGGTGCCTCTCCTCCGACGCTCCGATGCTTGCCTGCAGGCACACACAGCATCTGCATCTGTTAGGCAGTGATGTGATGCACCAGCTCACCTGGACTGGTGCATCACTGCAGGGCACCTGAATGTGCCACTCTGAATTAAACAGCCCATGCTCCGTATATAGGAACATAAACAAAGCGGCGAGCACCGCTCACAACAACAATGTCTTAATACCACGCTTTGCTTCACAATGCATTTAAATGTCTCTGCGGAGGTTACACCTGCCTTTCCTTGAATTAAAATGTTTCCAATCAAACTCTGTAATCGAGAAAAACATGAACATTCTGGTATGCAAGTAAACCCAGGCATTAAAGGAAACTTCACAGTTGACGATGTTTTTCATTGTTGATTTGTTTCACTGTATCATAGTTTTGCAGTAACTTCAACATCTTGTGTCAAATAATTGAGATTTCAATATTGACCAAAATATTCGTGCAGCTCGAGACCCATATTAGGAACCCTTTAAGTCCACAGTTTTCCAATTTTGGTTGTAGGTGTGAAACTCTCCAGCAAACCGCTAGGCCACCAGAGGGGAAACACATTTGCAGTATCTCACTCCGCCTGAAACGCCCCCTTATATTTATATCATGATATAATTCCAGTCGATACAATATAATTCTGATATCTACATAAACAATATAAACCTCAGAAAAACTGCAAAGCAAAACACTCACGATGGAGTACTTAGAAACTTCAGAAAAATGCATTTGCCAAGTCTATGAAATCTCCTATAAAACTATAATATTTTAGAAATAAAAAGGTACAAATAAATGTTAACTTTTTAGCCTTCATACAAACAAGATATGTGAAAGCACAGTCAAATAAATAATCAAAACTCTCAACTGTGTTATTTTCTTTGTTAGTATTTACAATTAATGTATAAAGGCATTAAGTGGCAAATTATGTGTATATAGCTTATCAAAATACTAGAAATAAGTTTAAAAATCATGTCACCGTTATTGAAATAATCTATATCTGTATACTGTATATTGATATTGAATTATTGCCATGCCCTAGATATATGTATTGCTAATGTATTTTTAACCGTACAGCCCCCCGTACAGTTGTCATGACCGGGGACACTAGCTGTAGAGACCAATAACGTTTTTTGAACCAGGCTGTAAACATGTATATTTCTGCTGTAAAGTCGGACATTTTAACATGGGAGTCTATGGGGATTTACTCACTTTTGCAGCCAGCCTTAAGTGGCCATTTGATGAACTGAATGGTTTGACACTTCCGTGTTGTATTTACTTCTCAGCACCAGAAGTTGCCGCTTGGGTGTGACAGAGGTCAAAGGTAAAAAAATAAGCGTGCATCACTGACGCCATGCCCTGTCGCCCACAATGCCTTGGGGCTGGGGCTGACAGTGAGTGACAGGTTGTCATAACGTCTGTGGTGCTGTGGTTCTAACCCGGCACTCCTTGGCGGGCCCAGTCAGCAGAACCTGACATCATCTCTCTCTCTCTCTCTCTCTCTCTCTCTCTGGTCTCTCTTGTGCCAGATCGCCCTGCACTTTGTGTTGTCGTGCAGCAAATCAAAGACTCATTGGGCCTTTAGACAAATAGACACACAGACAGGCAGGCAGGCAGGTGATGATGCTACCAGCTCAGTCCGTCTCCTAGGCAGCCAGGCAGGTAGGGAACATGGAAGCAAAGAACTTGGTAATGATAATGTTTTCAGTGGAAATATAAGAACAAGCTGTGATGTGTTTTTAAGATAGATGCACTCCCCCCCCTTCCCCAAGTGATTCCAATTAAAATATCCATGTTGTATCATCTGATGATATATACAACTTTTAGATAATAGTTTGCTGCATGTGTGTCTGACACCTACAGATGTGTGTGTGGTACCTATAGACAGGTGTGTGTGTGTGTTTCTGTGGTACCTATAGACAGGTGTGTGTGTGTGGCACCTAGGTAAGTGTGTGTCTGTGGCACCTATAGATAGGTGTGTGTGTGTGTGGCACCTAGGTAAGTGTGTGTCTGTGGTACCTATAGACAGGTGTGTGTGTGTGGCACCTAGGTAAGTGTGTCTGTGGTACCTATAGACAGGTGTGTGTGTGTGGCACCTAGGTAAGTGTGTGTCTGTGGTACCTATAGACAGGTGTGTGTGTGTGGTACCTAGGCAAGTGTGTGTGTACAGTATGGGTGTTAATGTGTTTATGCTGGCTGTGCTGCCCTCCATCAACACTTCCTGTCAGAGCGCGTAGCTCCCGGAGTCAACAGGTAACGTGACCCTGCCCCCCCCGCCCCCGTCCCGTCCCGTCTCGCTAAGCCCCTCATCTCTGGCCCCTCCCCTTCCTTCCTTCCCGCCCCCTTGACCACCCAAGGGTTTAATCTGCTGCCAGACAAAAGCGACCATGCAGGATCCCACAAGGGCAGCTTTTTTCTGCGTGTGTGTGTGTGTGCGAGGAGCGTATGCTTGTGTGTGTGTGTGCGTACGCATGCATGTGTGTGTGTGTTTTGTGTGTGGGTGTATGCGTGTGTTTGTGTGCGTGCGTGCGTTTGTGTGTGTGCACATATGCCTGTGTGTGTTTTGTGTGTTATATAGTCTCATGTAGTTATCTCTTCTGCTGACTACTATGCTAATCTGATATGCGACAGCCCCCCCGGGCTTTCCCCTCCTCTCCTCCGGCTATATTTACCCGCAAGCCATGCTGCCTGCTTGTCTGCTTGTCGGAGGGTGAGGTGGGATGCGAGCTGGGCTAATTCCCCTTCATGGAGGCAGAGGGGGGGTGGGGGGTGGTGGGGGGTGGGGAAGAGTGCCTCCCAGACTGACTCCTCCTGGAGGTGCAGTTATACTGGACCGGCTCAGCCTCGCCGGAGAGAGGAGCTGCCCTGCATGTCTGACCCTCACGCCAACCGACGGCCTCAGCCTGGCAGCAAGACGAAGCGCTACAGGTCGGGAGATGGGCGCACCAAGGTGCACCATCTCTTCCCGCTGTTAGTGGACCAGGACACAGATGGGAGAGGGGGAGAGAGAGAGAGAGAGAGAGAGAGAGAGAGAGAGAGAGAGAGAGAGAGAGAGAGGGGGAGAGCTCAGAGAGCACACACATTGCTTCTGTTATCTGTTAAAATATGATTTAAAAAAGTTTGAAAACTACGAGGCCGGGCCTAGGGGAAAACTTATTAAAGAGTAACTGCACCCTAAAATGAGCTGTAAACTATGTCTGAACTGTGATGAAACACATCAATGCTGGTGTTAATATTGCCGAAATCCCAATTTTGAGAAGAATCTGCAATTTACGGGCTGAAAATAGCCATCAATACACCTCATGTTCGTTTAAAAATCGCCCAAGGACCTGGCTGGCCTACTGAGCGTACTTTTTGAGCACTCGTGTTTCCTTTAATTTAAATGTCAACACCCTCTAATCAGTGGTGGGCTATGCAACTTCTACAGCCACTGTCCTTGACTGGGAAACTATTGCGCCAGGAGTTTCTTGAGACGACGCTCATTTCAAAATATATGGCCCTACCCCCTCACCCATCCGCCCCTTCCCCCCCGATCACCCAATAAATCAACCCATAAATGTTAGTAGCATAAACAATGCTAGCATGTAGCTTCCATAGCTTATGCTACTCTCACAGTAGTAGACTGCAAGCACTGGAAGCTACAGTACATGCTAGCATGCAGACACACTGCGGTGGAGCGGCAGCCTCTCACGCAGCTGTGGCGCGGCGCGTGCAGCTCAGGTGAGCGTAATTGAAGGTAATTGTACCCGGCGGCAGTTAGAAAGCAATCAGAAACTTTGGATATAATCGCCTTCCTTCGCTCACAGGCAATCGAGCCCTAACAATAGCAGCAGACGCACCTGGGCTATGTCGGAGACTTTAGTGTGTGGCTTCAGTCAACCTTTGTGTGTGTGTGTGTGTGTGTGTGTGTGTGTGTGTGAATTCTAATGGGGAACCCCCCCCCCCCACCAACATGTGTGACTGAAAATGTTCTCCGCCACTAGGGGGCTGTTTTTTTTTTTTTATATCGACCTCTGAATGAATGGAAGTCTCCCGAGATTTATCGCTCATACAGTATGGTATGTTTGTACAATGTTAAGGCTGGATCTAAGAAGGGTATGTCTCGCCAAGTCAACCAATTGTGAGACACCAAATCAAGTCGACCAATCGTGAGAGAGTACCACACACAAACCATCCTCCAGAACTCCCGCCTGCATAACGTCCATTCTCAAACCTGAGGCACACACACACTACATCCATATTTGTCTACAGTCTCGGGTGCATATGTCAGCTTGTGAACTAGCTTGTATGTGAGTGTGTGTGCACGTGTGTATGTGCACATGCACGTGTATGCGTGCACAATCGTGTGTGTGTGTGTGTGTGTGTGTGTGTGTGTGTGAGCGCGTCGACAGGGTGAGGCTGTATTATGCCACCCCACCTAGAGATGGTAAATTGGTGTGAAGCTGCAGCCAGCTACATACTGTATTCTGGGGTGTGCTTTGTCACCGAGCCAGGATCTCTGTCAGCCTGTGTAGGAGCCATGTGTTGCATTTGTCTTATTATTTTACCTGGCTTCGTCGCCAATTGACGGTGAAAGTGCCGTTTATACGGTGGTGTTGTTGTTTGTGCAGATATTCCATGTGGAGGCACAGTGTCTTGACGGGGTCACATTCGTTTCTATGTCGTCACTACCTGCGGGATTAATTTAGTCGTGCACTTCATGCAAAGTCGTGCACTACACTGTATACACTGCTCTAAAATAATACACACAAGTAATATGTGGTTGATATTGAAATGAAAAATGCATACATAAGCACTGTAGACAGCTCTGAGAGTCCTGCACAGATAGGCCTATAGTGTCATGCACAGTGCAGGTGTTATCAGCATGTAGTAAGACTGTGTATATAATTAAGTGTAATACGTAAACCAGGTCTTTATTTAGTTTAAGAATAACGCACTGTGCACATAGCGCAGCACTTCATGTAACGTACATTTGTTTATGTGTGTTGCAAGTAAGCTATAAGATATACGGGCAGATAAAGAAGTCAACAGTACTTTTATAATACACATGCTTGGATGCCGACTAGGTCATGTTTAGTCCAAGTGTGTGACACATGCAGCTGATAAACACCTGTGTGACACTCGGAGAAGGTGAACGTGTCAGCATCAACCTGTCATCGCAGCCCCTCAGTCGTGGATTTCTGGTTTAGTCATCGCAGCCTGTGAGAGTTGTGTCACGAGCGAGACACATGCAGTGTGTGTGTGTGAGAGAGAGAGAGAGAGAGCACGACATGTAATGTACTGTATATGTGTGTGTGTGTGAGAGAAAGAGAGAGAGAGAGAGAGAGAGAGAGAGAGAGAGAGAGAGAGAGAGAGAGACACATATTGTAATGTGTGTGTTTCTTCATGATGATAGTCTCAAGATGCCAGCCTCATGCTGGTAAACAAACTAACAAGCATCTTGAAGCCCCCCTATACCCCCCCATCCTCCATCATCCCACGTTCCACGTGCACTCTCCTGGAGTCGCTGTGCACGTGTATGTATCCAGGGCCATATGGTGACCATCTGGACCGGGCCCTGACAGACAGAACGCTGGGGGGGGGGAACAGGTTACTTTAACCCCTTCACCGCTATATTGACACACGAACACACACACACGCACACACGCACACACACACACACACACACACACAGACATGTATGCACCCACACACACACACACATACACTGCAGCTGGTAAACGTAGCAAAATGCCACAGTTGATTTAATGTCACAGTTTTTGATGATTGCAGCAGGAAGGTAATTTGGCCTCAAGTACATTCTGTAAACCACGCACACGCACGCACGCACACGCACGCACACGCGCACATACACACGCACACACACACATACTACCACCCACACGTTTATGAGACAGCAGGAATTTGCCTTATAACCACAATGAGGGGTGCACCTCTAACAAGGCACTTTATAGTATGTAGTAACACGAGCTGTCTGTCACTGGCTGCCAGCTGTCAATTTTCCCTCCATTTTCCGTCGTCACGACACCGGGAAGAATGCCTCAATGGATCCCCACCAAGCGGGAACCTCCGGTGCTGAGCAATGCTGAGCAATGTAAACGTGCCAAACCCTGCAGTTCATCGAATGGCCACTTGAGGCTGGCTGCAAAAGATTTCATTCTCATTGACTCCAATGTTAAAATATATGACTTAACAGCGAAAATAAACATGTGAACAGCATGTTTCACAGCATGGTCTCTATAGATAGTGTCCCCGAATAATTTGTATAACTAATCCGTTATACGTATCCCATTATAATGAATAGAGGGGCATCACGGGTGGAGTCAGGGCGCCTCCTCCACATCGCTCCTGCTGTACGGTACACTGCTAATCTCCTCCTCTGTGTGGAGGCAGCGCGGCGTTAAGTGAGGCCCCAAGCACCAATAGGAAGCCTTTCCTCCGGATGCGTCGTTGAGGTGCGTTAACAGAGAATATTACACACAGCGCGTAGTTGCAGTTGTCTGTATTGTATTACTACCTTGATGGTATAGCATAACGAGGAACGGTATGGCTAAATATGTAACGGTAGTCGGAGTCAAGCTATCAAGCTATCAGCAAAATGACGGGCGTGTCTCAAGAATGACAGAAAAAGACGCAATATGGATGTATGTAGCGCAGTTTGACGATGTAGGACAATCTGACGGGCAGGATAGAATGTCAGAACGTTGGCGCTTCTCACCAGTCAGTCGTGGTGGTTGTGTAACCTCTTCATCTGCCTTTGCCCACTGACCGTCCAGCAAGCACATCAACCCTCCCTTCCCCGCTCTCCCCCCGCTCCCCGCAAGGCCCCATGGGAGACCGTGAAGGGCGGGCCAGATGCCGTGTCACTCAGAAGAGTGAGCAGCAGTCATTGGGTTTGGGGGGGGGGGGGTGATGAGAAGACCTGTAAAGGAGGAGCGGAGGGATCGGGAGGGAGAATATCCCAGGAGAAGGTCAGAGAGGTAGGAGGGAGCCAGATTGTGAAGGGCCTTGTATGTGAGGAGGAGAAGACATCATGTCATTATGTTTAATGACATGAACATGCAGACACACAAACGGACATTATTACAAGGCGGCACGTGGCCCAGTGGTAGACCGGGGTGATACCCTGCTAACTCTTCACCAAGTGTCGAGGTGTCCTTGAGCAAGACACCTGACTAACTACTCCCGTTGTTCAGGTGTCACCTTGCATGGCCATTGGTGTGTGAATGTGTGTGTGACTGTGTGTGTGAATGTGAGGCAAATAATGTAAAGCGCTTTGGATAAACGCGCTTTATAAATGCAGCCCATTTACCATTTACCATTGACGTTAACATTCACCAATGCAGCGAGTCCAGACCCTATTCACAGAGTGAACTTTGGATCTAGTTACACCAGGCTACAGGTTGACAGAGGGACAACAAACAGATCAAAGCAAAGCAAACATAATTTGAGCTAATCAGTCCACCTCTGTGCATACGTGTGTGTGTGTAAGTGTGTCTAGTCTTTTATTCCATCCCCTTCAAGGTGAGTATACCCTGTACTCTCCTATCTACCCCCACACCAAATATAGAACCCACGCTGATATTTGTACTGTGTATTGTCACAGCCGCGTTGAGGTGGAGGATTCCAGAGAGCACAGAACCTGTCCTGATTGAAAGGCTAAATTATTTCCATATGCAAACAGAAGGAGAAAGGGGATGTTTGACTATTTAAAGGCAGGGTCTGTCATTCTCCAGAACTCTTGCTAACTTGGAGCTCACAGCAAAACTAAACAACCTCAGAGGCTTCACCCACACACATTGAAACGCATTGCAAAGTCTAGGGCATTGTTGTTGTTGTGTGTGTGCTGGTAAGCAATACTTTGTTTTGCTGTTTTGCAGAGCCAGTGCTCTGTAGAAGTACCAGATGCTTCTTTTCAGCACGCATAGAAAACCAGTAAGCTAGCAAACTACAAGAAGATATTTGCTGAATTTGACATTAGTGCTTTATCTTACAATTAGTTTTAGAATCGCAGACAATACCCTTTATTTGCCCTTTGTCTTCTTCTTCTGCTGCTTTTGGTGGCGGTTGGGGAGGGGCTGTGGGGGGGGGGTGTTAGGATCATGGACTCCAACAAGGAGCTGTCAAAGATAGCAAGTCATCTGGCATTGCACCTGTGGTCCGTGTTGGGCTGGCACGGGGAAGGTGGCATATTACGGGAGGCTTAGTAGTTTCGTCATGAAGCTAAACACTTCACTGGGAAAGGCTTTTCTGCCATTCTAATTAGCTGCTAAATGTGACCCTTACATACCCCTACAAGCAGCTTTTTATTTGCCGTATGGCTTGTATAGTATTTGTTATAGAATATTTTGTTGTATAATTTTGTACAATCACTTTCACAACAGACCCACCCTGCTAAAAAACCCAGCCTGGACCAGCATGAATTCCATGCTGGTCCAGGCTGGTTCATACTGGTTAGTGCTGGTGTAGTGCTGGTCCAGGCTGGTTCCTACTGGTTAGTGCTGGTGTAGTGCTGGTCTAGCTGGTATACCAGCACACCAGCAACCAGCATGGGATACCGGGGTACCAGCAAACCAGCATTCCAAGCTGTTTCCAGCATGCAAAACATACCTTATGCTGGTGACCAACAATGCTGGATTTTTTTGCAGGGCAGTCAAGAGAGCCCATCTACTTTTAAGATGTTTCGCCATTACTCCTTTTGTATGTAGACCTTTGCTCCCATCATTTATTAATTTGATAATTTGTTCATTTGAATTAATAATGCTGCTGCCAGCGAGGCAAATAAATCTCAGCCTTCATCTCTGCTTGAGCTAGTCGTGGTTCATTTGATCCTTGCCTGCAGCTAATCTGCAGTGGGTTTCGGGCTGTACACCTTCTGAGACGTTGCGTGCTGCATTCCTTCAAACGTCAGCGTCACCTGAGGACTGTGAGTCCACAGGTGAGCCCTGAGGTGCGTTCAGAATTGGCAAACGTTCTTTGAACTTAAAACGAGTTGCTTAAACATTCCAAAACATTAGATTTAAATGGTCACCCTTCGTCCAGCTTCAACATGTGTTCGCCGAGAACTAACTGCTCAAACTGTTTGATTTTGTTCGCAAACGTTCGCGACAAGCACAAAGCAAACACTAAAGTGTTCAAATATGTTTGCAAACGTATGCAAACGTTTGCCATGTTCGCCATTTCTGAACACACCTCTGCATTGGAACAATCCACACCGGCATCGCAACGCTGAAGATACTGCAGTAATAACAAGATGGACCGCTGTAATGCATTTCAATGGAAGCAACAATGGAAATCTTCTGGTCTCTTAAGTGGGCGTGTCACTAACGACAATTAGCTGTGGAGGTTGATGTAGGCAGCGCCCAGACAGCTACATCTACCATGCTTGAAACAAAGTCAAGTTACCACGAAACAGTTCACAGCAGACATACTGTTGTGGCCTCAGATTAATCGTAAGTACTTGTGAATTAACGTCATGCACTCAGAATACCCATTAACGCCCCCAGAGAGGAATAATGGGCAATAGTATGGTGAAGTCCATGGACCTCCCCATTGACTTGCATGGATGCTGGGCCTGCAACAGAAAACGCCGTCCACTGAACCCTCTCTGCTGCATCCAACTCTCTGCGGCAGCGTGGCTGTGACAGGTGCAATGCTTTGCCAGGAACATCTGCTCAGGAATAGAAACACCAGGCGCATGCGGGAGGATCTTGCGTTCCTATGAAAAAAATAAAATAAAATAAGGATAGTCGCTCGCTGCGGTTGTCATGGCGATAGAGAGCTCGGGTCTTCCAGGAACGCTCGTTGTGCCACCGGAGTGGGGGGGGGGGGACGAGCCAGTGGGACATTGCACGGTTGGCCTGTAGCTGTGCAGCAGTGTCTGTGTTGACGTGCGTACGGCTGTTGTCTTTCTCTGGTGCTACTCCTCCTGCGGTTGACTGAACAAAAGACAAATTGCCTGAGTAATAAAAAATTCTAAACATTTTTATCGAAGACCATTTAACTGAGATTAAAAGAAAAGACAAGATTAATTTAAGATCATCTTGCGCCTGTCTGTCTCGACGCCTGCTTTCAAAACCTACTGTCAGTTTGTATCCAATTATACTTTATATACTTTTTTTGGCGAAATATTTGAGATATTTCCATTCTGCAGAAGAAGTGGCAGTTAGAACACTGTATCCTAGAATATGCAAATAGCAACACACACCAGAAAAGTTTTAGGAGAAGTGAAACACAGCCAATGTTTTCTTCCTGCCTGTAGTGGATGAACCTTCATTATAATATCATATTATCATACTGTATTGTCATTACACGGCCAATTCATGTAATTCTTTTTGTCTACAGAGCATCATTAGCTTCATTATATACACAATATATGGTATCAAGTAAGAGAGACGTGGATATGAATGCAAATGACAATGTGGGAACAAATATGCAGGTGGAAAAGCATTATGCTTAGTTTTTAAATTAGGTCAAAGAACTATTAAGGTATTTTTTAAACTTTTGAATGAGGAAAGCAAATATAAGTTACTTATATAAGATACTTACTCTTGGACAACTCCAGAGTAAGTGTCTTTTTATCCTTATTAACAGTGTGTGCCTACACACCCCTTGTCACATTAGAGGGGCAACTATTGAAAGAGTGACATGTACCTAGGCATATGGTGGACGATAAATTGGCTTTTAATGTACAAATAGAGCAGCTTTTATAGAAACTTAGGCCAAAACTAGGTTTTTATTCTGTCCTGTTTCCCGCCAGAAGCCAGCATGAAGCTTGTTCAAGCCACCTTTCTATCTGAGATCGATTATGGTGATTTGCTATACATGCACACGGCTTCATCCTTGGTAGATTCTGCAGCTTTGCCATTCATCACATATTATGGATCACTGTAGCCCGTATGAAACGGTGGCATCACCGTCACTAGCTACATGTACACGTAGGGCAAAGATACAAAGATAACTGGGCAATGTGTCTAACGTTGCCTTGAGGATCTTTGTCTACAAGGCAATGTTAGACACATTGCCCAGTTATCTTTGTAGCCTGTTTAACGTTAAAGGTCCAGCAAGCTGCTGCTTTTATAAAGGTTAGGCCCACACTGGGAAGAACTGCATTTTCATATTGCACACCAATAACATGGAATACTTTACAAAAGGGACTGGTAGCGCTTAGAGTTTAAGACTTTGGTTGCAAATATTTCAGAGGAAAAAATGTTATGTTTTACATAGGCTGGATTTTGTGTAGTGTAACCGCACCCCAGCTCTGAGCCTGACTACACCTTTAAAGTGTAGCTGCACCCCAGCTCTGAGCCTGACTCCACCTTTAAAG
>JAODUK010068030.1:0-16820 GCA_027564635.1 Typhlichthys eigenmanni
TCTCTCTCTCTCTCTCTCTCTCTATATATATATATATATATATATATATTTCTCTGTCAGAGTTATCTGAGCCTGAGGGTTCTGTGCAGTATATGAGCTCTTTCTAGGACTGCAGTTTTCTGGACCACAGATGTATGTTATAATATGAATATATAATTTTGAAATGTAAGATTTATTCCAAATATTTTGTTAAATTGTGTTTAACTTTAATCTATCTATATCTGTCTATCCTATACAGTATATATAATGTATATATTCATATACGTACACACACACACACACACACACACACACACTCACACGCACACACGCACCCGCACACGCACACGCACACACAATAATATAGGCCTATATATTTATGTATCAAACAAAACAAAATATTGCATGCCTTTGAGTCATTTGAGATGTATTGGTCATTGGCACTGTTTAGGCTTGGACTTAGTAAAGAAACAAACAATAAAATAAAAAATATGGAAACGATTTTTTCTGTAATCTTTTAGTCATGTCTTTTACTGCTACCGTAGATCCATCATTGCGTTCAACTAGCTTGGTCTTTTTCAATATGGCAACCTAGTACTCACGAGTGTCTCGGGTGTTATGTCAACATGTCACTTCTCAGAATATGTGCCTTTTCAAAGTGTTTGAATCGTCGTGTCTTATTTGAAAGATGTGTCCCTCGGGCGTCTACTATGGACCATTGTGTCACGATAAGGAAGGGTGCTGTAAGGCGAATATCAGGTGAGTTCGTATGCTATCAGACATGCTACCAAAATGACTGGTTTGTGTGTCTCTCTTCAGCACCTAGTTCACTCATAAATAATTATTTTCATCATTGGAAGACACTTAAAGAAGTAGCTTTTTGCCAGTGCTCTCCCACACTTAACTGTGCAGTCTTTTAGACTAGACGGTAGGCTATACAGTACTGTCTGTAGTTAATGCAGAACGTAATGCTGCAGAACATCATTTAGTAATTGGTGTCTTTAATTTGTTTATCTCGTGTCCATGTCATGTGATTTCTTGTAGAGACACCATGGTTTTTACAGCGAAGGAATCTAACACCTCTAATCCCAAAGACAGATGATGGGGGAAAACGGGTTCTGGAACAGTCTCAACTATTAGATGGTACTACTTTATTAGTTAAACAGAGTTGTTTCAGTTTAGGTCATAGTTTCCTATGTCAAGCTGCTTATTATGTAGGCCGCACACCAACCAAAACATTTGTGCATACCTTGACATCTGTGTTATTTTATACATATTTTGCAGGATTAAATATGACTTACATATTTTGTGGTCATAACTTTTGTATTACTATGCACTATTAAGTGATTTGTACAATATATAGACGCAGTGAATTTCTTTGATTTGAAGTGCTGTTTCTGTCCCCAGTGTTGGAGGCCAGGATGCAGCAACTTAAATCTGATGTCGTTCTAGATGTCCAATATGACAAGGTCCATTTTCTTAAAGCTCCTATGCAAGGAAGGGGTGCCCCGTCTGGGAAGGGTCACAAAATGATGTCTAGGGTGAAACGGGACATGCCTAATTCAGAACAGACATTTGCAAACATAGCCAGTAAATCCCAGCATTCCAAACCTCAGTCAAGTCGCTGGATAGAAAAATTAAACAAGGAGAAGAACAATAAACTAATCAAAGAGCAGCATCTCCAGCAGACGATACAGAAGAGCAATGTTAAAAGGCAAATAAAGCTAACGACAAAACCTAAAAGCAACAAAGTCAGTCCAGTGCCCCCTGCCATTTCACGTAAAGCAATATCAACCCTTGTTAACAAGACTGTACCTGCTGCTGCTAAGAAGAGAAAACATACCACTGAATTGTCTGATGAAATTCAGTCAGCAGCATTGTCAATATCTGCCAAGTCATCTAAAACGAAAGGGAAATACCCTAAGAAGCCAGCTCCATGTGAAAAGGACCAAATCCAAGCTAATTTGAAAGCCCAGGCTGAGGCTGAGGAGCTGGCCATGGTAGAGGAGGTGGAGAGAAAGCTCAGCCAACAGGTTCATGACTGGACGTCCTCACCTAGCGGACAGCGCCTTCTGGAGAGCAGTGAAGGAACTGGGTATGGGGACATTCAAATTGCCCTTCGCTCATACCTGGAGGCTTGTGTGTTCTCTGGGGAAATTGACCGCGCTAACTGCTTCCTGCTTAGCCAACACAGAGTTCTGAACCGACGCAAGCTTCTCAACATAGGCTTGTACAACATCTTGATGCGGGCCTGGGCCAAGAAGGTGAGATAAAGTTAAACAAGTACATGTTTGAAAAGTGCACATGCAGTATCTGGGTATGGATAGTAAAATGTAAAAGAAGAAATACAGTAAGCAGAGTCAGTTTAAAGGCAGGGTTAGTTTGTCTAACGCTTGCTAACTTTGAGCTCAACTCAAAAGAGTATCCGTCCGCAGCGCCGCCTCACACATTGAAACAAATTGAAGCAAAGCGTAGTACTACGGCTTTGTTGAACTTGTGAGCGGTGTTTGTCACTTTATTTATGATCCTTTTTACAGGCTGTGTAGAAGTATTGTATTCATTTTTCAACCCCGGTTGCGTGCGAAATGCGAGGAGATATTTGGTGAATTTGACAAAAAGTGTATCATCTTACAATTAGTTTGCATTAACTGACTGTACCTTTTTAATTAAGCAGAAACCATTGTTGCACTAACTATCATAGTTCAGATATATGTACTAGAATGAGACAATTTCTAGGAACTGTAAAAACTGCTTCTAGTACTAATATTGCTCTTCTGTCATCTCTAGGGTGCACTGAACCAGATTGGCCGGATGTTTATCCTGCTAGAAGAGGCTGGTTTCAAGCCAAATCTTGAGTCGTACTGTGCTGTTCTGGAGTGTATGGGCCGCAAACCCAAGTGCTTCCCATCAGTCATCAACAGGTGTGCAATTCTTCTCACACATTATAACCATGAGTGTTTGGCTGTCTAATGGTCAACCAGGGCAGTCAGGTGTGGTTAACAGAGGGATTTTTGACTAGACACAGAACACACAGGTTCATTACTATGTATTATTTAATTTCAGTAACATGTGTCAGTTATTAGTTAAAGGGGAAGGGGTAGTAGAGTGTGTGCGCTGTGTCATATACAGTAGCTTCAGTTTCAAACACTGTACATAATTATATGTATGTTTATTGCAGATGGAGGCAGAAATGTAGTCTTCTGAATGCCAGTTAGTTAATATTTCCATAGACAAATGTTTGCTTTGCTATGTAATTTCCTCTTTCACTTAATGAGGAATGTTCTCGACATTAAACATTTTTGGTAACTGCTTAAATTCTCCAGACTGCTGGCTATTTTGTAAAGGCATATAAGACAGCATGGCACCAGTACTGTAATTTGTGGTGTATTTGCTTGAGTGCAGTTTATTCATTAGTATCTGCAATGTATAACTTTATTTCTAAGTATCTAATAGGCCAACGCTGTTGGACGTGTGGCACTGGCAACCTGTACAGTGTATTTGATGATTCACACAGAAGTCCATTTCACTAGGCATTATAAAACAGCATACTAGGCATCCTGGTTTATTGGCAGCAGATATGGTCAGCTGGTCTCACGCTAAATGAATAACACTGCAATTATATTATTGAGTACTGTAGTGCAGTAACATTAATCTGGAAGGACAACATTTCATGATTTCAGGACAATGACTTTAATGACCAGGTATTATTATATTTCTGTTTAGCTATCAAAACCAGTCCAGAGACAGACAGTTGGCAACTGTTTAAACCAGTGCCTCATTTATTAAATGGCTGAAACTTGAAAAAATATCACTTTTCAACAGGCAGCAAAAGCTTCAAGCCCACTTTGAGTGTAGCCTTAATTTAGGTCCGTGTAGATTTTAGTAGGGACGGTAGAGGGACCTGTCCCTACCAATATTAAGGCCACATTAATTTAGTATCTGATTAATTATGAGACTAGGCCAACTAGTGTACAGTAGTTATGTGGCCGTCGTATGACGTGGCATAAAGTCACACAGATTTGTATATTTCTTCTCATAGCTTCAAACATTTTGAGGTCAACCATGTCTAATGTATGATACCATGTTTAATAGCTATTCTATTTGTAGCTTTGATAAATGTATATTATATTTATGTTTAGCTATATTTATGGTAGCTAACGTAATTGTCTAATACTGTGAATTCGGCTACTGGGAATAAATCTAACCTTGTTTTGAAATTGATGCCATACACAGACTGCAATGTACTACATTCTTTAGGCTACGTGAATGGAATTGCTGTTGTAAGCTACCTCCACACCATGTTTGTAAGTAAGGCAGTGGTGTTTGTTGATTAGCAGTCAGAGAAAGATATCCCTACCAAATTTCAACCTATGCCATTGATTAAGGCTAATTGTTAGATTTTGTAGTTGCTGGGTATTTCCAGGCTTGGCGAGTTACTTGAGAACTCATTCTATTACATTGGGGGACATTAAAACCCTCTTGCACACACATGTCCATGTGCACTTTATTTCCAGTCCCAGAGGATGTCACCCTATGCAGCATGCTCTAATAGAAGGCCAGGTGGTCGGCCAAAAGGGGAGGCTGTAGTTGGATGGTTGGTCCATCGATCACTGTAAGATGATGCCTATGACATTGTTGTAGTGCAGTAGAGCTGTCTAGCCTGTGTCTGGCTAAATAGTCGGTCTGTCTGTCTTCCTGCCTTTTGTCTAGTATCGACATTTTCTACCTTGGCTCCAATATAAAATATTATACCGTTCAATCGTTCTCTTGTTTCTTATGTTCTCCTTTATTTCCCGGGGCTGTTTTGTGGCCTCTAGAGCCTTTATTTCACCACTGTGCAGGATAACGATCGCAAAGCTGATTATGTTCACCTCTTTCAGCCATCTTTGTTCCCCCACACCTCGCTGCTAGCACTAAGCCAGATCCTAAATCCACTTATTTTCTATAGACAATGCATTTAAATAACCCTAAACAAAAATGTTTTTAATATTTGAACCTACAATAGCAAAAGCATAAGTGAAATAAAAATGAGACACACTCCTTCACATGAGGAGCTTAGATGATATATTAGTGTCCCGCTAGGATTGCCTCAAGATGCTAATTAGCACGCTGTTATTTAATCAGTTTCGTAGAGCAAGGGTGTATAGGGTTGAAGAATGACAAATGAATTCCCCTGCCTCCCTTATGTAGCTTTCCAATTCTGCAGTTCACCACTAGAAGGTAGTGTTGCCATATCAAGCCTTCAAGCTTTATCTGATTTGAGGAGAATTGAATCAAACCATGAGCAGTAGAGGGTGGGTAGCATTTAAGATTTCCTTTCAACCAACCACCAACTAATCATAATCATATAAGCCATTATAAATGATAATACATTTTGTACGTATGTCACAAACCTAAAGCAGATCCGTTGTCAAGCCATCATCAAGTGTGTTGTACCTTGGGGTCCATAATCAACACATTTGACAGCCCACTGAATGCTTACATGTCTAATGAATAATCACACCTCTAACTGCCCTTTGTATGTAGGCAGAGGGAGTCATTTTTTGGAGGGAGACATTTTTATTTTTTTCCCCTCTGCTGTTATGGAGAGGAAATATGACCTGGAATTACAGCATGGTTTGGGAATCTGTCTGTACAGCTAAGGTCCAACATTTCTCATCTTGCACAAACAGCCCTGAAGGTTATGGGAGTTGAGCAACACCCATCCCTCCAGACTATTTATGTCATTAGACAGGCTCAGAAGGCAGTTTCTGAACCATCTCATATTCTTCCCTCTGCTAAAAGTTTCAGGTGCAGATTGAACATACAAAAATACATTTGTCTCTGCATCAGATAAGGCTCATGATTGTATTAAGTATTACTCTGGGCCGAGGGATTGTTTATGCTGTTGTCATTATCTTGTATGTTGTGTGAATTTTGGATCTGTTTTAATGAATGTGTAAATGGATTATTCTTTGTGTATTGATTGGTGTTCATATTTTAACTGGGACACGCTACAACATGGAGTCCAATACAAATTTTCCTTTAATAAAGATCAATCAATCAAAAATGTGTCAATCAAAAATGTCCATAAATGTCCTCTAGTCTATTTGTGACTGTGTGCAATATCCAGGTGGATTCATACAAAGACACATTTTACTGATGTCTAAGCCCATCTGTCTGTCTTCCTGCCGCAACTCCATTATGGCTGGCAGAGCAGACACTTAATGCAAATGCCCCCATTGCTATTCTTCTCCTGTCAATCAGGCTATCGAAACCATGCACAATGAGCTGAATTCAAAGGCCTGTGTTTTGAACTGAACGGGGACTTTTGAATTAAAGCGGTGCTTATTAAACGATGTGATTTATCTTGGCTGGTTCCCGTATGATCAGACAGGTCACGAGGTTGTGAGTTCTGACTTTGTGATGTGGTTTCATAGTGTTTCTTCACATAATAATCAGAATATTATGTTAATATGGGAAAGTAGTACTGCTGGTATCTATACATTTGACTAGCTGGTTCTTTGTTGTTGTTAAATCTAAGTCAGCACATGGATTGTAACAGTCGATGTGCTGTGTTTGTAAGACAACCACATAGCTATTATGTGACTAGCTGTGACTGGACTAATTCAGGACTAATTCTGGACTAATTCTGGACTAATTCAACTATGGACTAGTTCTTTAATATAGATATTATTTGGTTTATCTCATCAATATAATATACGTATGCTGTATGTAGTGGTTGAAGGCAAGGTTGTGTTGTTTTGCTCATTTGTTGAACAAACGTGTTCCTACCAGTGTGTGACCTGAGTGCCGCACAAGTTGCACTAATTGAATTGTCCTGAAATGATGTACTCCAGTGTGTGTGTTGGTGTGTGTCCAGATGTCTGAGCCAGATGGAGGATGATGGCCTGTCCGTGGACGATCTGTTCAGGCAGTGTGTGTTCCGACAGGATGAGCGAGACAAGGCCCTGAACGCCATCCGCCTCGTCCAGCCCGACTACCAGCCTCCAGTCTCCAACACCAACACCTCCCACTGCTATTCTCCACTGGTCCAGGACTTCTACACACAGGTAGTTATGCTAGCTAGCTAGCGGTACCATGAGCACATTGCATTGCATTTGTTGAGACTGGCCACATACTGCAGATCATCATCATAACAGACGTAACTGGAGACATCATGCTATGCTTGCCTGGTGTTGCTTTTCAGAAGCCAGGCTTCGCGTATCTAATGATGCTTTAGGACAATTGGAACCCAGTGGATATAGTCGCCACATGTGCAGCAATTTGTTTTGCAGCCTGTGTAAATCTGCACACACTGCATTCATTCATCTGTGTATACTAAGCAATATTATAAATCATGAAAATAGTGGCAATTTATTATTCTTTTATTATTTATTTATTTATTTATTTTTTTTATTCACGGAATGCAATAACTTTGTACAGTCCATTGTTATGACAACAGACTTAACGTTTAGAACAAAAGTAAAGAGCCTCATGGTATTTATTCCTAAGTAATTGTAGAAGGAGTGATGACGGTCTCCTACTGTAGATATGAATGAGTTGTTTACTTTGCTGAGTCAGTACAATCAGCAGCACTAGCATGACTATGAACGACGTGATTGTCACACGTTCACGGGTAGGTAGGCGCACAGCAGCACTGTTATCTAAACGTATCTCCTCCCCTCTTTTCTCCTGATCTTCACATGATAAAGCTGCAGCGGTTTGTACACTGAATGTATTTTTAGCCACACTTGCACCATAGTGTGCAAGTGCTCTTATTCGTCAGACAGATGTATTGTAGGAGGAAGGCATAGGCCTGCCTGTGTGTATTGTGAGACGAACCATTCCGTTTTATTTTATTTATTTCTATATATACTGTATTATATACCGTATTTATTTTTATGCCAGGAAGGTAATTGCAACTGCATCCTGGAAAAATAGCATTGCTTCATTGATATCTGCCCCTGATTTGCATTATAAGGGCTGACTGAGGCTGTGTGGCTGCCTGTCACTGCTTGCATTTCTTGCTGTTTGGCCTGCTCAATAACAGAAATGCCTGCTCGCTGACAGAAATGCAGGCCAAAAGACCGGTCTGCTGGGTGACTGGATAGCTGTACGCTGTCCTGAGCATTTTTATTTACTATTAGCAGCACTGCCTAAAACTAATTACAATATTGTTTGCTAGTGTAAGATGGCATTCTTGATGATGCTAGTGGAAGATGGCATTCTTGATGATGCTAGTGTAAGATGGCATTCTTGATGTTGCAGTATGATATTCAGTTTGACCTTGTTCCAGCCTGTCACCAGAGATTATGCTGCTTCCTTGTTTGATACGTTTTAATAATGCGTGTAACTCTAGGCTACAGTAGATGTTCTATTTTAATCAGTGCTGTAATAGTTTATACAATAGATACAATTTATACGAGCGTGCTTTCATCTAGATTGAGAAAAACCTTTGTGTGTGTGTGTGGCTCTGTTTTACTCTCAGCCTTCCAAGCAGATGCAGCCATGGCAGTATTAGTATATTACAGCAATACACTTGCACTGTATTGATAACTTACAGTACACATTGACATTACAGATTGCAGTGTTCCCGGTAACGAATCAGCTTTTCGGGCACATACTATGTTTTATGTAACAAAACAATCTTTGTACAAAACCAGTGATTGCACACCATATGGTACAGCTTGTCCTTCTATGGGCTTTACCTGTTTGTTCTGAAGAGTATGTTGATCAAGTGCTTTATCTGCTTGCCCGTCCTTAAGCTTCATGTTGGCTGGCATCTGCCCAAGACTCCCGTGTGGCCTGGTTTACCTCCATCCTGTTTATTAACGCTACAACCGCAGATGGGTTTTCTTAAAGTCCATATGACTGTACCACACCTGCGTCACTCTAAACCCCTTACAGTATATATCGGGAAGTACTGTAGCAGCTTTCTCAATGTCTTCCAGTGTACATTGACATCATTTAGCGGATGCTGTTATCCAAAGAAACGTACAATTTAACAAAAGTACGTTAATTACACAAACTACTGCTCTAAGTGTTTCTATATGACTTTCTGCCACTAGATGTCATATTAGAGCACAAGCATCTCAGACTGAATCGGATGCCGCAGAGGAGCTCTGATTACAACACACACAATCGGATGTCATTTTCTGCTCAGGATGCAATTACTCCACTGTATCTTTACATAGAAAATGGTTGTTTGCTGCTGTATTCATATATAAAAAATACTGTACTGTAGACCACCTTTTAAAAACGTCTGCTCACCTTGCTGTGGGTAATTAATAGGCTTCAAGACATAAGCCAGGCCCTCTTCTCTGTGGAGTGAACTTTTTAATTAGGCTTGGGGAGATTTTATGGGGTGGGGGATGGGGGGGTATTTTAATATCTACTGGTTGTTAATTGGGGCCGTCCTTTTGTAAGCCTTGCAATTCCTACATGGTCTGCCTCTTACAGGTTATACTGGGGTGAACATAAAAGGTTATAATTTAGCGGCGCTTGGATTTCCAGCCCAGCTTGAGGCATTAACACAGCCTAGAGAAACAACGTGATGTTCACACACACTGTGTGTCATATGAAATAGGATGATGGTGCCAAAACGGTACCTTGTGGTAGCCTGCATTTCCTAAAGAATTCTGGTCTCAAGCTTAAGAATACAATTCCAGTTAATTGACATTACCGGTAGCACACCAATAATCCTTAGCCATGTTGCTACAGCCTGTTAGGCTGAGAATACCGAGCTGTTTGTTCTGTTGCTCACCAGAGCCAATATTTAGCACTTTGTTTGACAATGCACATTTTAAAACTCTTTATTCTCTATCCGTGCTTTCTCTTTGTCAGTCGAACATGGCCACTACCACTATGGCACCTACATAAGCTGTGTTGTTCAACGTTTTGTTCAAACTCTATTTCTCAGAGGGCAGGCCACCAGTTCCCCAAGCTGGACTTTACCAAGGAGGAGCTCCAGAAGCGCTTCAGACGTCAACTCAGCCTGGAGCAGGCCTGCACCGTCACCATTGACTCTGTGGAAATCGCCAGGCCTGTCACAGAGAACACGATCAAGCTAGTAAGTAGTACACACATCATCTGCCACAGTCAGAATAACGACGTGTCACAGGATATGCTTCCTGACTAGTGATCTATTATATTAATAATATCCGTGTGTGTTCCTGTTCACCAGTCAGAAAAGTTCCTCAGATTTTTTTTCTTCCCCCCGATTAAAACTTTGGAAGCATTATGCATTGAGGCCAGGTAGGTGATGGAGGCAGGAACAATGTATTCCTGCAGTGTCTCCTCTTGCCAACTCTGGCATTTACAGTTCCAGCTTGCCTTCCTCTCGGCTACACAAGGAAGGAATAGGAGCAGGCGGCCAGTCCCTGGTGGTCAGCAAACATTTACAGGCAGGCTGGTTAGAATGATAATGTATTGTAATGGAGTCCTCTGGAGGGAGCGCTGAGTCACCATCTCTATCTCTCTCGCTCGTACTCTCGTTCTCTCTTCCTCCTCTCTCCCCCCCCACCTCCCAGTAAGCCAGACAGAGGCTCAGCTTTGTGTTCAGACAGACTGGAGACTGATATTGTAGTCTCACACACTTCAAACTGCTCCATTCTCACAGAAGCCCACACCCTCACATTCAGTTATGTAGACGCACATATGGCATGTGCCAAAATGACACACAAGTGTGTGTGTGTGTGTGTGTGTGTGTGTGTGTGTGTGTGTCAACAAAAACTTGCTAATATTAGCTAAGATAAACAAAAGCTCCTTCTACACTGATTCTTCCACACACTCCAGACTGATTACAATGCAAAGGATGGGTATCTGGGCCAAACACAGTGTACAGTTACAGTTATGTTGTGTAGCACTGAAACCCTGCTCTTGTTGATCAGTTTCAAATAACTACTACAGCATATACTGTTAATTATAAATCTATTTTTACTTAACATGCGTGATGAATAGCGCTGTATATAGAACTGCTCTATAAAAGCAATATCACACTTGAGGTTTTGGCTAATGGCTGTGATTCGGTCGTGGGTGGAGCGCCAGCAATGATCACAGCTGCGCTGACATTATGGCACAACTGCACACCCTCTCATGTGATATTGCTCAATTATATATTGGCCTGTGAGTGAGTGCATTTGTGTAGCAAAAATAAGTTCTTTAATGTGACCTTGTTGGCCGTGGGTCAAAAAGGTTGCCAGCCCTTAATATTATTGTAGTAATAATAATCATAATTGTTGAGTGACAGTTGTGTTGTCTTATTAGAGAGAGCTGCTTGCAGAGCAGAGGTCTCATTGGAAGAAGACCCTCATGGAGGCTCTGAGGGAACGTAAGATGATTTTGGCTGGCACCAAATCCAGGGACTACATGTTCAACCTCCACCCCTACCTTTGTCTCCTTAGCGACAAAGAGTATGTCGACATTATGATACAGGTAAATCCATCCAACTTGACTTGTGGCATGGTGCTGATATCTATGATTCAATGAGGACAAAGACTGAACTGACAACGTTTCTTATCAAATGATGTATATGTATATGTGTGTATACACTGCACATGTGTATGTTTTCAGTTCTTTTATACCATATCTTTTTCAGTGTGTTTCCAGCCTGCCTTCCAGTGGAGAATCACTTGCAATTCTAGCCAGTGACCTTGGTAACAGAGTGTACACAAAGTATTGTATACGGCTGAAGGAGCACAATCAGATGCTGGAGAAACTGGGGAACATATACGATGCTTATACAGACCTGCTGGCAAAAGATACCAAGGTACACTTGGTGATTTTACAGTCAATATGTTAGTTGTTTTCCTTATGGCACATGTGTAAATATACATGCAGTGAATGTACAATTTGATCTGCCATCTATATAAATTATTTGTTTTTGTACAACACATTCTCATTCCCAACTCGTCAAAAATTGCAGCTTGGTCAATGGCCTTTCTCGTCAATTTTTGAAGTGTTCGAAAGTTTTTGGCATCGTAGGATGAAGACTTCGGTCATTGACTGTTACGGCAGGGATACGGAGTTCACTGGTTTATTTTTAGCTATATAGGCATGCAATCTCAGCGCAAGCATTAGCTCCTGGTTATATATAAATTATCAATATACAATGGAGACATGTTAGAATGTATTTACCTGAAATTATAAAATTAACATTTTACATTTCAACATGTCTTCATCCTACGACGCCAAAGTATTTTGAATGCTTCAAAAATTGACAAGCAAGGCCATTGACCAAGCTGCAATTTATGACGAGTTGGGAATGAGAACGTGTTGTTTTATAATGACACTTGCAATGGAGGCTACGGTGATTCTTAGATATACAGTACGCTTTTTTTTTTTTTTAGTCAGTAAGTTACCTAATTAAATTAATTACTAGTTAACTAGTTAATTCTCAATGCATCCACATTGTTATGTGAAGATGTCACACCAGAATGTCGTATTTACATGATAGGATATTTGGCTCAGTGACATATTTGACAGTTTGGTCCATTGAGAGAGTACACACACTGGCAAGGCATTATTTATGATAGCCAACCTTTTAGATTAAAACTTATTTGTAGATAATTATATATTTATGTCTTGTGGACAGACATTATTTATTTACTACTGTACATTGATTTAATCCCAAATTTCTCCTGTTGGTATATGAAAATGTCTTCGTTTTCTTCAAACAACCTCCTCGTTTATTGTTTTTTCAGGACCATGATGTTCTCCCCAGGGAGCAGTGGTGTAAGCTTGAGTCAGAGTTCTCTTCAGGCCCCACAATGCAAGGTATTGAGACCCAGTGGCCATACACCGTAACTGTGGAGATAGGCACCTTCCTGATGGACCTGATGGTCAGGAACCTCAAAATCAACAGTGACGTCTTGAACCCGGCCTATGATAGGAAGAGAATCCCTATCTTGTACCACATGTATACCTTCCGCAGCATCAGACAGGTATAGCATTAATGCAAACAATACAAATAAAATCTGCTGATATGCTTTTTCTTATTTATAAACTGTATGTGAGATGCCTCATTAATATTTTTTTGTGAGAGATGAACGTTAGTTAAACAATTTAACAAAGAAACCTTTTATTGGTTTCTGCCATAATTCTTTTTCTCAATGTTTCTTCATTTAGGCATCGTTCATTTTGCCGCAATTAAAGGCAGGGTTAGTCATTCCTGATAACTTCAAGCTCAAATCGAAACAGTATCGATCTGCGCCCGTCCGTGCCGCTGCCTCACACATACAAATGCATTTTGAAGCAAAGCTTAGTGATACGGCTTTGTCGATATGACCGGTGTTCGCCACTTTGTTTATGTTCCTATATACGGAGCCTAGGCTGTGTAGAAGTATCACAATGCAACAGTAAGATAGTGATATGCGAGGAGAAAATAGTTGGATTTGACAAAAAGAGCATTAGCTTATGTAGCTCTCAATAGCTGACTATACCTTTTAAGTTATAACCTAAAAAAAGAAATGAAAACCAGTTACCACAGGTTCTTGAAATTGGTACAGTGACATGTAGTTAGTTTAGGCTGGGCTGTCATTCTGTCATCCAGAAAGTCATTGTCAAGTCTCATACTTGGCCCTTCAATCCAGCGTTGAGCTAAAAATTATCCCTCGTCAGAAGGAACATTTTCGTAAGAAGACTAATCCCTTTTTCAGTAGTCATCCCTTAACTGGCTTGCTAATGTGCTGCATGCCCTGGGATATTGGCAGGAGAATAAGGAGACGGTCTATTAAGGCTTGCGCTGCACCATGTTTTCTGATGGGTAGCATCCTATCCTCTGGACCTGACAGAGGAGCCGCTCCCCCTCGTTGCTCTTTCTCCCTCTCTGTGTTTGTCTGTGTCCTTCTTAACTACAGTATGTTAAGGAAGGGGCTGGGGGGGTGGTGGAGGGAGGGCATCTCATCGGGGGTGCACACTAATGATTGTACCACGCAGCATGGCAGCCTGACTCATGCATGGAACCACTGAGGAGTTTTATTTTGCTGTGAAGTTGATGGTGTTAAATCTGATCTGGGTTTTTCCTCTAATTACAATTAAACAGGGACTTGAACTCTTTTGCGGTTGCTAGGCGCTAAGAAGCTGTATGTACTATTTGCTTTAGGAACGGCTCTGTTTAACCGTTTGTCTTTTCCTGGTCAACCATGATTAAAGCCGCCATGTAAACGCTCTAGCTGCCCTTGTATGTACTGTGTCTTTCCACAGTACAGTTCAGTCACATTCGGCACACCAAATCATTAGCCCACACATGTAGCCAACCCCTGTCCGCCATAATAACCCTAGTAGAAGCATAGATATCCGCCCCTGTTGACCAGTGTGTTGTTGCTCACCAGGTGGGCTTCATCAAGCCCCACCCCATCTTCACCCAGATGCAGCAGGAAGCCACGGAGACCAAGCTGACGTTCGACGCGTATGTGATGCCCATGCTGTGCCCCCCCGTGCCCTGGATCTCTGCCAGGTTCGGGGCCTACCTACTGTCGCCCACCAAAGCCATGCGGGCCGCGGACGGGGCCGTCCAGCACGGCACCCTGCTGGAGAAGTGCCGCCACCTGCAGCCGGTGCTGGACTCCCTCAACCAGCTGGGCAACTGCGCCTGGAGGATCAACAAGCCCATCCTGGACATCATCGTCTCCATCTTCAACGGCCGGGGCAGCGAGAAGCTGGACATCCCTCCGCCCATGTCCGAGGCCCCCAAGGTCCCCCACATCAACCACAGCGACCCCTCCTACAGCGCCTCGGAGAAGGCCCACATGACGCGGGAGGGGATCAAGGCCAAGAAGAAGTGCAGTGAGATGCACAGCTTGCGCATGGACGCCCTGTACAAGCTGTCCATCGCCAACCACGTGAGAGACGAGGTGTTCTGGTTCCCGCACAACATGGACTTCCGGGGCCGTACATACCCCTGCCCGCCCTACTTCAACCACCTGGGCAGCGACGTGACGCGGGCCGTCCTGGTGTTCGCTGAGGGGAAGCCCCTCGGGCCGAAAGGCCTGGACTGGCTGAAGATCCACCTGGTCAACCTGACGGGGCTGAAGAAGAGGAGCTCGCTGCAGGGAAGGCTGGAGTACGCCAACGCCATCATGGCGGACATACTGGACTCGGCTGACAACCCCCTCAACGTCAGTGGGCTCTGTGTTGTGGTTACGCCTAGCGTATGTTCAGTCATTCAGTAGGGCGTAGTGATGTTTCCCCGTCGTCGGGATGTATAAACAGGTGTAATGTTGTGTAATCAGCAACGTGAGCGGTAGCCTCTCTCACAGCCAGTGATTGGTAATTATATGTAATCATGTTCACACCGTCTAATTTTAGCATTTGCTGTGTGTGTGTGTGAGTGTGTGTGTATTTTACATTGCTGTGTTCCCCATGCTAAGATTGTGTCCTGGTGTGTGTGTGTTTTCCAGGGGAGGAAGTGGTGGATGGATGCGGATGAGCCGTGGCAGGCCCTGGCATGCTGTATGGAAATAGCCAACGCTGTGAGATCTCCAGACCCAGTGCGCTTCATCTCCAATTTCCCTGTGCACCAGGTAACACCAGGCTGGAGCGCGTGCAGGCCGCAGATGGCTGCAGACAGACACGGGCCTCTCCCCACATGTTCGCACGTCATATTAGGGCTCCACAAAGGGTTCCCTAAATGAAATAATGATGTAATATCTCCGGGCTGTTTTGTGACTGCCTTTTTTTCATTGTTCATGTTATTTATTTATTTATTAATTATTATTTACATCATATTTATTTATATAGTTATTTATAAAAAAAAAAAAATGAAACTACTGTGTACAGTACTGTGTGCAGTATGAAACGTATTGTGCTGCTGTATGCTATATAATTAGGCATGGTCTTGTTCTAGCCTTTGAATGAAAATTATATAATACGTGACTCGTCACTTATTGAACGCTTTACATTATGAAAAGGGTTCATGAGCACAACAATCTCTTGAGCAGATGTTTGTCTTTATGTATACATTATAATCTTAATGATTATCTTGTGCTTCATCCCGTTTGCCCTCATGTTATCCCATTCCCATCCAAATCCACCCCCCATCACGCACGCACACACACACATATAACCTCAGGACGGGTCCTGTAATGGTCTCCAGCACTATGCAGCCCTAGGCAGAGATGTCATTGGTGCCACGTCAGTCAACCTCATGCCATGTGACGTGCCCCAGGATGTGTACAGTGGAGTAGCACAGCAGGTTGGTGGGCTTTCGCATGACAACTGATCTCATTGTCTTGCTCCTCTTTGATTTGTGCACACACCACAACTGGTACTGAGTAGTTTGTTAGTAGTAATTGGCAATGGCTCAGTTACTGGCATTCAAGTGATTCACTATACCTCATAGACGGGAACAACGATAAAATACAAATGTTTTGGGCATTTATTGATGCTTGCTTCACTCTATGTTGCATCAGTGTGAAGTGCAGGCTTAACCTCTCAAATTCAAGCAATTCACCGCCAGAGCACTGGGGTGAATCAAAGGGCCTGGCTTGCTGCAAGTCTGCTTATTGTAGAGAGGAACACTATGCTGTTAATGGTGAACTTATTGATTTTTCCGGTACTGGAGGGAATAGCGTTTTTGCTCTGAGGAAAAGAATCTGTCCGGAGCCAAAGCCTTCCAGCGGCAGTGGCCTAACCTGCAAAGCACAATTGAATGGCCGCTATGGGCCAAATGGATCACAAATCCCCCAGTGTATTGCCCTGTACTGCTGTAAATCTCAGCTCTGGAAAACAAGAATTATATATATATATATATATATCTCCATCCATCCATCTTCATCCGCTTACCCAGAGTCGGGTCGCGGGGGCAGCAGCTTCAGCAGGGGACCCCAAACCTCCCTTTCCCGAGCCACATTGGAAAGCTC
>JAODUK010068041.1:0-16819 GCA_027564635.1 Typhlichthys eigenmanni
GATGAAGAGGCTGAGACTAGAG
The DNA here is from genome assembly GCA_027564635.1 of Typhlichthys eigenmanni. Taxonomy (NCBI): domain Eukaryota; kingdom Metazoa; phylum Chordata; class Actinopteri; order Percopsiformes; family Amblyopsidae; genus Typhlichthys; species Typhlichthys eigenmanni. Next base: position 23 of record JAODUK010068041.1, read on the forward strand.
ACGGTCTCTTATGTGACGTAGCGCTGATGAAGAGGCTGAGACTAGAGACGGTCTCCTAGGTAACTACTGCTTGATGAAGGGAAGAGGCCTAAAAAGTCCATTCAGAATTAGTGGACGTTCATGGAGAACGTGTTTGCTTTGATCGATTTGTGTAAACATTAAAAAAGTATTGTACAAAATTATTAGATATAAACTGTCAACCTTCATCCAGCGTCAATGTGTGTGCACTGAGAACTACCTCTTACGTCCTCAAATGTTCCTGGCGAACGTAAAACTGTTTGATGAACATGTTCGCAAACGTTCGCCGATTCTGAACGCACACCTCTGATCTGAACGCGCCCCTGCAGCCGTAGTCTGCCCAGGGACCGGCTGCCCAGCTGGTGTGAACCATGTGCTGAGCCTGGTGCCTCGCCCACAGAGGGACACACAGGCCAACCATTGTTCCCAGTGTTCCCAGTGCCTGCAGTGACCAGGGGCGGGCGGGCCCCTTGTTGTTTAATTTATTGCGAACACTCAGCAAACATTCTCCTCTTTAATGGAAGTCAGAAGGGGTCCACGCTTTTCTCATGGAACATGACTGGCAGCTTGTAGGCCTTCACGCACTCCAGTCGATGATTCCAATATTGTAAAATGGGGAACAGGAAGGCTAGGTAACTAGGTAACACTAAACCTGTGTGATTCCAGTCTCCTCTGTCATCGCTCTGATATCAAAAGGCTTGAATCGGAGGTCTTTAAAGATAATCCACATCAGATCCACTGTCGATCCACATACCAAGAAAGATACATAGCTGCATTTATAAATAGGGTGAATAAAAGTTAGATATAACTGGATGTCCGTTTCGTATTTCAGCCCTAATCGAAACACATTTCATATCAAATGTTGCCATTGGTCAGGTGTTGCCTTTCCCCATCCTGTGACTTTAGTAAAACAACTCACTTTGTGTTTCCCTATCAGAACATGGCTGTCAGTCAGTCTGACCTCTCTCTCTCTCTCTTTCTCTCTGCATTCTCTTCCATTCACAATCTCTGAGCAGAAACAAACGCTGCCACACAGCAGCACAATGCACAGTGTGTTACTTGGCCCTAGCGTTGTGGTAGCCCTCACTGGGCTTGGGTGGGCCCACACAGAAAGGGACGGGGCGGTATAAAGAGTGCTAAGAGAGTAAATGTAGCTAGCAGCAGGCACAAACAGAAAAGGGCTGCAGATGGTTGAAAGACCAACAGACGAACAATTGGCTTTATAGTACAGAACAGTTAATTGGTTAATAGGTTGGGTCCCCAATCCTGGTCCTAGAGGGCCGCTGCCCTGCATGTTTTAACACAGCTGATTGTTTGTCCAGACTTGCGTATATATCTCCACACAGTACAATACACTAGAGCAATGTAGGCTACCTTTTCACAGCCAGGTTTCACACAGGGAGCTGTGGCCATAGCTTGAGGCTCTGGGATAGCTACATCAGAGATGCATACACTAGTATACAGTATCATAGGGATGTAACGATTCCATAAGCTCGCCTTATGAGTCTGTCACAATAAAAAGTTCATAATAATATTTCATGGTATTAAAAACTAGCAAAAAATATGACATAAAAACATGGTGTGTACTTTTGTAAAATAATAAATCAACCCTGTGTTTATCTGTGTTTTTTCCGTGGGTCAGGTATTACGTTTCATAAGCAGAGCTCCAATTGTACCAGTCAAAATGACTTGGCATTTCTACAGCCAGCTAAACAGGAACACAAATAAAAGTGGCACCGCTCACAATAACAATGCCCTTGGCCTTGCAATGTGTTTCATTGTAGGGGGTGTGGGGGGATCGGAGCTTCTGAGGGGGAGTTGATTTGATTTGAGCTCAAAGTTAGCAAGCCTTCTCGAGAATGACTAACACCCTGCATTTAACACTCGCTCACACTGCCTTCAGCTCGCACTAATGCAATGCTGTCAAATATTATAGCTTTGAGCACACAGCGTGTGTTACTGCATGTGTCCACACGGAGTGCCGTTCAGCCCCTGCGGCCCCGCCATGTTGGCTCTGTTCAGCTGTCAGAAGTTGCTTTTGCAACAGTGGCAGGAGCCTGCAGCCATTTGGGATCTTACAGCCCCATACTGCACCATGACACACACACACACACACACACACACACACACACACACACACACGTATAGGCACGTGGGTACACATATAGTACGCGCGCGTATATGAGCGTGGGTACATGCACGCACGTGCACATGCACGCACACACACGCACACACACACACGCACATGCACATGCACACATACATGTACAGTATATGCACGTGGGTACATGCACGCACACACGCACACACACACACACACACACACACACACACGCACAGCTGCTGGCACCAAACAGGATGTTCTTGTTCTTGTCTGCTTTGCAAAAAACAAACAAAAACAAAAACATGTAATTTAGGGAGCTCCTCGACTGTCTTCGCTCATATCTTCACACCAAAGCTGAGCCTGTTACTGCTGATTTATAGAGTTCTAAATCCACGCCAGCCCGGGGAGATATACTCTAATCCAGATCAATCCTCTGATTTGGGGAGACATTTTGGACACCTGTTCCACCGTAATCTGCCGCCCATGACCCAGATTATATGTGCTGCACTCTCACGCCCCGGGGGGTGGGGGGTGCAGGGATGGGGAAAGAGGGAGGTTGTTTTCATGGAGCTATGGCCATCTAATATGTTCTGGTGATTCCCCCTGCCTGCTAAACCCGATCTCCCTTTCGCTCCCATATTCACGCCTATATCCCTGGGCTGCGATTCCCAGGGCAGGGTTGTATAGAGCTCACTGCCTGTGAGGGGCAGGGTTGTATAGAGATCACTGCTTGTGAGGGGCAGGGTTGTATGGAGATCACTGCTTGTGAGGGGCAGGGTTGTATAGAGCTCACTGCTTGTGAAGGGCAGGGTTGTATGGATAGGGTTCACTGACTGTGAGGGGCAGGGTTGTATAGAGCTCACTGCTTGTGAGGGGCAGGGCTGTATAGGGCTCACTTGGTGAGGGGCAGGGTTTTATGGATGGGGCTCATTGCCTGTGAGGGGCAGGGTTGTATGGATACTATAGGGTTAGTTGGTGCTCAGATGCTGAGCTACCCTTTTCATTGCAAAACAGGACGACCTATAGAGACCACTAAACCATCAGAGCCCTGTCTCCGCTGCTCAGAGAGGGTGAGAGAGGCCAGCCCTGGCGTCCAATTAGCACGGTGATTATGCCGTCAATGGGAACGAAGAGGGCAACATCAATAACATATTTGCACGGAGCGAACACAGAGGAGGCAATCATTTGGCAGATAGCTATTGTTGAACTCTAATTGTCTATCCTGAATGCTATTGGGCCGTACAGGGACAAAGAACTGTGATGGGAGGGGAGGGGGTTGTGCTCAAAGCGCTAACATTTGTTTATGCTTTGAAGCACTCAATCACAGGCGGTGACCTAGAAATGTAGCTGAAATCCATCCCCCACGACGAAGGAGGACACTAGACAATAAACCCCTTCTTATTCTCACCGGTTGGCCCGTTTTATCCAGATTATACGCACACACTCGGTCCACGTTGGTGGGAAAGGGGTAGAGCGGTAGAGCGGTCCGCTTCCTTACCTGCCTTGGGAAGGGGGAGGGCATCAAAGGTCCTCTCATTGGTGTTGTCCATAAATCAACGCAACCCCCCTTGTGTCACGCACATCAAAAAAACATCATCTTTCATTTTTTAATACTTTTTTATAAAACATTGTATTATTATAAATGGCTTTCAGAGTTGGAGGCAAAGGAAGGACTTCAATGTAAAGGGGTAAACTTGGTTTATAATTGTGCAAAATGACAATAAATATTTATTTATATGCAAAATTACACTGCTTGACTGCTACTACAAATGGTAAACAGATTTAATTTTAATCTTACATCGTGGTATTTATCATGTAGTATTTTATTATAATTATTATAAATGCTTTGAATTGAACAGGGGACCCCAGGAGAGGAGACAGGCTGGATTGGTACTGTACCAACCTCCAGATCCAGACAAAATGCTTGGTCCATTCCATAACAACCCTGAAAGGCCTGTGGGTTAAGGTCACTGAGCAACTTGTTTGGTAGCAGGGTGCCATTGTGTGCCATTGTTGTGAAAATGAATGGGAATGTGTAATTACTGTATGTGGGTGCCGGTCTGGCTGCCCCACGTAGAAAACAGTCCTGCTGTATGCAGGTTTAGTGCCTGAAGGGCTAAACTCTTTTGAACTGTGTTGTTAAATAGTTTACACTTGTTTTAACTTGACTGGAGTTTAAGGGTGGGGAGACATACCCACTTAGGACAAGTCATTCTAATAACCTTGTACTCCACGCAGAAAAAGAAACCGATCAGCTGCAGGGTTGTTTCATCCTTGAGGTCTTTGGATGACACGAACTAGGGTTTTCAATAGGGACCTGGCACCCTTCGGGGCACGGTGCCTAATAACACATAATCTTGCTAAATTAGCAGGTTAGTAATGATATTTTTATTCCATCTATTTAATAGATGGACAATCTATGCACATCAGAAACGTATACAGTAGTTAAGTGGAGATTGGAGTGAGAAGAATGTGGCCCAGACTGCTGAGTGGTCTTCCTCCCCAGCAAAACTGTGCTAGGGAACATGTGGTTAAAGGTGAAAGGTGAACGTTTGCGGCTTTACATCTACATTTTACATTTTGAAAGATCTGGGTAAACATTCCAAATGATTGTTAGATTTTAACTGGTTACATGTTGTGGGTTCGCCACCTAGAACTATCTCCTCAGACTGTTTGCGTGAACTCAAAGCAACCGGATAAAACTGATTGAACATGTTCGCGAACGTTCGTATTCATTTGCCAATTTGAATGCACCTGGGGGCTCCTCTCCTGTTTTTGCCTACAGCTAAGGAGCCTCCCTATTGGACCCCCCTTGTCCTTCCTGCCTTGCCCAAAGGAACATGTACCGTAGACTGTAACTCTTACATAACTGCTACTGCATAGAACGATAAAACTGGGCCGGCTGAGACTCCTGAGGTTACCATGGCAATATGAGGAGTGCACAATGGCCGCTGTGTCCCCTTGAAGGAGCTTGACGGCGAGGACGTCATGGAGACCAGAGGGGTCAGCTCACCCCGTATGGCATTTCCATAACATTGTTAACGACACGATCGATAAACTAAAGTAAAACTACAGGGACAATAATGGAACACTATAGATGTTTTGCTAAGGCAATGATACTTCTTTGAATCATTTACATTTATGTGTCTTGAGCTTTCAAACTAGTTTACAGACTTTGTGGAGGCTTGGCCTTTGGTCAAGTAAATCAGTATGTGTGGGCTTGTATTTCTTTATGTGAAAGTTCCACAAACAACTCATAAGCTTACTGTACTGTACTACTACTGTACAGGACGTGTGTTCATGTTTCAATACATGTGTCAAAAGATAGAAAATTGTTGTTTTTTTATTTTTATTTTTTATTAAAGTGGCAGCTCTTGGATAAAAAAACTAAAACAATTACACTCACTTAAGTGTCCAATACAGTTTCTGCTATCAAATACAACGTGAATAACATGATACTTTCATAGCAAGGGAGCTAGGTGGAACTTGATTCAGAAGAATCACCATCGTTATCAGCAAAAACATGAAACACACTTTCAGCAGGTTCAAGGTTCATTTGGACCAAGTGGATGCATAGAAATTGAATAAAAGAACTATAGAACCCAGGACATGATCAGAAACAACACTAGCGAGTTAGTAAAACCTATGACTATAGATTCTAATTTTTAAAGTTGAGCTGTACATGAGCTGTGTGCATTCTAAACGTATAAACCATGTAAACATATTGGACAGACGCCAATCTGTCCTTTAGTAAACTCAAACGTGTGTGCATTAGCCATAGTTGAGGTCAATTGATCTATTGACACTTTACCACATTTGTTTACAGACCAAACAAACCAACTATTCAAACCTGTCCGCTACAACCCAGTAGACCCAAGTGTTGCCATGGTGTAATAACCAAACTGTCTTTTGGGAACATGCTGCTCCACCTCAGTTTGCTACTCGCTTGCCATCATGTTGCCTAGATACACGTATACCCTACCTTTAATCTCTAGACCTTTGCAATCAGTGAATACTGAGGAATGTGACTATTGCGAGTATACAGTACTACAGTACAGTGACCTGTGACCTTTGAGATGACAGCGGCACCCCCATTCATCAGTACGCCCTCGCGCCGGCGTCCCGGCGAGTGGTGTTGAAGGGCGACAGCTCCAGCTCCGTGGTGGTGCACTCGTCTTCGTTGTCGCTGGCGGCGTGGGGTCGGGGGTCGGAGGTCGCCGGCGTCGGGGCACACTCCCCGAGACAGCAGCAGCAGCAGTCCAGGAAGGCCCCGGCGAATGGCCGGCACAAGCAGCACAGAAGCACCGGCGTCGCCGCCGACTTGGCGAACAGCAGCAGCTGGCTGACGAGGCGCAGCGCGTCCAGCGTCGCCGCGGCGACCCCGGCGGCCATGTACGCGTCGAGCACGTTGCAGATGTTCTCCGGCACCACGCAGCAGCCGTAGAGGATGGCCAGCGCCACCACCGCGCAGTTCATCTGGCTCTCCAGCCGCACCTGCTTCCTGTTGCCGCCGCCGCGGATGCCGGAGCGGGCGCACTGCTCCGCCCCGCGGATCCTGCGCGCCGTGGCCAGCGAGCAGCCGATGGTGAAGAGCGTGGGCAGGCAGAAGTAGCAGCCGAAGTGCCACCACAGCCGGGCGCCGTCGTACGTCAGGCCCAGCACGTACAGCGTGTCGGGCAGCGCCGTGGAGACGCGCACGGCGCAGCGCTCGCCCCGGCCACCGGGGGGCGACCCCCCCTCCGCCACCACACCCTCCTCCTCCACGGCCAGCTGGCGGATCAGCAGCTCGGGCAGCGCCAGCAGCAGCGCGCCCACCCAGATGACCGCCATCTTGGCGGCGGTGGAGGCGCAGTTCTCCACCATCTCGTAGTACAGCTGCACGTTGGAAGCGGCGCGGAAGCGGTCGATGCACAGGGCGCACAGCGTGAAGGTGGTGACGCCGAGCGACGCCACCTGAACAACATCAACAGCAACAATTAAAGGCAGGGTCATTCTACAGAACGCTTGCTAACTTAGAGCACAAATCACAACAAACTCCCTCAGAAGCGCTCCCCACCCACTGAAACACAAAGCCAAGCGGCTTTGTCGTTGTGAGCGGTGTTCGCCACTTTGCTTATGTTCCTATTTACAAATCCAATTTCATGATTGTAAAATTCTGGCCCAATAATGTCAACGTTTAAAGTGAGAATTTGTCCGACAGCCTGTGTCGGTGAAATATACTCCCACACGGCCGACATTTTCTTTCACTTATTTGAAAACAAACCACGTGTATACACAGCAGCCACTGCTAGAGTACCTGTCTGTACTGTTTCATCAGGGAGTTTTGCTTCCTCTGTCACTGAAAAAGCTACAGTATATGTCTCAAATGAGAGAGAGGGTTATTGGTGGTATCATAGACCTATGGGATCTTCTCCAATTTATCATTTACTGTATTTAGCAGTGCAAAATTGATGACACACAAAAGAAACCACCACTTAAACAGATTGCAGTCAACATTGCCTATAACGGCCGATATCGATACATAACCGTACGGTTGATGTATCGATAATATACTTTTTTTTATAGCGCCTTTCCAAAATTAGGTTTACATGGTGCTTCACAGGGTAAACATAAGCAGTTAACTGGCTACAGGTTTACCCCAAACAACACCTCTTACTGTACCTGTACTGTGACAATACTGTATCTATCACGAAAGCTTTAAACATAAAAATGCTTAGAACTACAGTGCCACAAATAGAGTAAAGGATCAATACGTCAATAGCTGGATAGGTCACACATCAGTCATTGTATACATTTATATACGATGTGTGCGGAACAAGAATAAATGGTTACTAAAAGTCAGAACTCTACATTTCAGATTTAGAAAGTGTTTCCTACCAATCACTAAAAACCACAACCACAGTTTCTTCCCTCCGATGCATTTGAAGAAATCACTTGAGTGAAAGCTTGGAGAGGGAGGCAGAAAACCAACCATCTGTGCGCCAGTGTTTTTCCAAAAATAGCAGATGTACAGTATAGTGACTTTTGCATTGTGAAATATAACTCAAATGTTTAAAAGATTGTCAGTATTATTTAGTCTTCCCAAGCCCCAAAGAAATGGATTTGCTGGTACAGCATAAATCCAAAATGCTGGTGTACCTGTCTGTACTCTTATATCAGCGAGTTCTGCTTCCTACCTCTGCTATTAAAAGGCTACGGTGTATGGCTCAAATGGTCTCTGATACTACGGTGGGGAAGAGATAAAGTTTGTTAGTGTTCCCATTTACAGAGCTGTGTTGAATCACCGGATAGTTGTTTCAGAGCTCACACAGAACAGGCAGAACGGTAAACAAAAAAAATTAAAGTAATAATAATTAGGTGTATTGGTTTACAATCACTGACTACACCTTTAATGGAAGGTCCCGGAGAGAGAAGAATGGTTGGTTGTCAACCATGCTTGTCCTGCACACCGACCCCAAACAGAGGCTGTGTTGTGCCGAGCCACCACTCCTGTCCGGGAGCCAGCTGAAGGTGTGACGCGTGACAGGGCGGTGAGACAGAACATAACCCAGGGAGACGTCTAGAGCAGGTCAGTGAGCTTCTCCAGACCCTCTCAACAAGTCCCTCAGCTGCCGTACGCTTGTGTTGGCCCACATTAGGAACACGCAGCTCACATACACACACTACAGTGCACCAGAGATGTTTGAATAGTAACACAGATGGAGCGTTGTAATGCATTTCAATGTAAGCAAAATTGGAACGCTTCTGGTCTCTTAAGTGGGCGTGTCACCAATGCATTTTGCTGTTGAGGCTGACGTATACAGCGACTAAACAGCTACATCTACCAGCGTGGCCTGAAACAAGATCAATTTACCACAAAACGGTTTCACTGCAGAAATACTGTTGTAGCCTCAGATTAATCGTAGGTACCTGGGAATTAATGTTATATACTGAAAATACCCATTAACTCCCCCAGAGAGGAATAATGGGCCACATTATGGTGAAATCTGTGGACCTCCCCATTGACTTGCATGGAACGCTGGGTAGTTCTGGTCTGGATAAAGGGTGAAAACTTTCTCTTCACCATCCAAAAAAAAAAAAAAAAAAAACTAAGAATTTGTGCTGTTGGATTCTCCCTCTCTGTATCAATTCTCTGAGTCAGTATACCCTACTCAGAGAATACTGTGTCTGTAACATTCTGACCATGTTATAATGCTTCTGGTGGTCGTTTTAGAAAGGAGAGCACACCATTTATATAGTCTTGAGTACAGCTGAGCTTCAGAACTCATCTTTAGGAGGTGCAGTTTACAATATCTGGCCTTTTGAATAGCAACTGTTCAACAGTATATCAATAGCTACAGAACACTTGTCGTAACTACCATATACTTTGTTACGATAATGTCACGCTTAGCCAATATTGTTCACTGGGCAACCATGTTGTTCTATGAGAGCTCCTAGATATCAAACATGGCTTCTTCAGTTATTTCTTTACAATAAAAGTTGCAAACTGCAACACAATTCTCTATTGCTGAAATTGGTATTATAATAATATAATTATATATTATAAACCATTATTAAACTTAGATACAAATATATATCTTTGGTCTGGTTGAATTTCACATGTTGTCTAGCGGGTATGGCTGTTACTGTAGCTTCCTAGTGCCAACCCACTGTTGAGGGAACACAAACTGTCCAGGGTTCAACGCACTCAACAAGGTATCATGTCTACAGATACTGAAATGAAATGACATTCCAAGAACGGCAGGCCTACATACGAAGTAGGTCAACCAAGCATCTCGACTTGGCTTTGTCTCATCTGGAGAACTGTGACAGTATCTGACGGGGAAGTCCTGTGTGTGTGTGTGTGTGTAGTGTAATTCTCACGGTAGACCTTTACAGTGTGCAAAGCATTATATTAGTCGCCATGACATCCCGTTAAAGTTACTCCCCTCTCCATCCCCTCTAAACAGTTACACGTTTAAAGGCTTTTGACCAGCTGCGGGCCTGAACTGTTCTACTGTACCAGAGCCATAGATTATAAAATAAGTTAGTTAATTAATTAATTAATTAATTAATTAAACATTAAAGGAGCATGACAAATGTGTGTGGATGAAAGAAATGAAGACCTACATTAAATTATACTGGTAAATAGAGAGGCAGCCAACTACCGTCCATTCCATGTAGGCCATCATACTAGAATAAGGCACACCTAACATACAATAAAAGCTTCTACACTCCAGCCTCCACTCAAAAGCCTGTCTGGCATCTAATATTAACATCGTTGTCATTGTTCAAGCATTCTGCGGCTGGATTCAGCTGAAATGTTTCTACACTGCTACAGCAGTAAAATTAATATGAATTTAAATATTTAACTCAAACCTTATTACATATGATTAAAGTTAATAAGGAATGTAAAATCAGCTTGCAGAATACGGCCAAGCAATAAAGTTATGGAAAGCTATTTTTTTCCGTATTGTTTTCCATATTGTACTCTGTTCCATTTTCCAGAACTATATAGTGCAGACTATTGGCGTATGAAGGTATAATCTGCTTCTGTGAGACACATTTAACCATGTTAATCTGTGCTTTTGTCCATAGGAGTACATTGTGAGATGTGCTGTTATCTTGTGTCAGGCATTGATTATTTTGGATAATCCACATGCAGAGCAGATCAACAACACTAACGGGGCAGATCAACAACACTAACGGTTACCACCTTGGCTTTTTCTGTTGTGTATATTGTATTTTTCTATATGTAGGGATTTAGAAAAACAGTTGGACATATCAAAACCATCAATCCAGAAGTCCATTTCACACATGCAGGCATGTAGCAAGAACGCCTACTGCCTGTACAGTACAGCAGTGATTGGCTAGACCAAGAATCCCCTTAATTAAGCAGACTACAACATTTTACCCCCAATGAAAAGCATAGGCTGCTCTATAAATAGATATATTTGATAATGTACAAATGTGTATTGAATATTTAAGGACTGCATCAAACTTTTATATTTACTTTTAAGATACCTTTCAATAAATCCAAGAGAAAAATTGATCTAATGTCATAATCTATGCATAGCTATAGATAGAAATGGAACGTAAACAGTAACATACAATAGGGGGGCTCCAAGGGAAAAAGGCTTGTAACCACTGCTCTAGTCTACAGGCCCTCCGGTCCATGCGTGTTGGCTACAACACCTGTTCCTGCTGACAGAGTACCTCCTCCTAGCCTACTTACCATTGTCTTGGGAACAACAGCAGCTCCTTGACACTTGAGCCGCAAGCCTCGCAGATACAAAAGCCATGGGTGGGGGGGGATGTGACAAACACTATGGGTGGCATATGTGATTACCTATAGTACTGTGCAGTAATAAAGCAATGATTTACATGTTATTAAAACCACGTTTGTTTGTAGGCAGCCATGTGCCATGGTGGCACTGTATTAGCCAGGCCTGGGCAAAGTCAGGCCCGGGGCCGGATGCGGCCCTTTGAGACATTCTGCCCGGCCCGCCCGGTACATCAAACATTTAAAACATAATAATACAACATAAAATTACTTGACGAGCTCTGCATAATGTTACTTTATTTACTGTTGCATAAAGAAAATAACATAGTTAAAGTGAACTGTTATATTTGATTATGAAAATGGTGCAAATATAAATATGTAAAATATAAGTATAAATATGAAAGTTAACAAAGTTAGCGGTTTTGTTCTTCATTTTAAAATGTTTTAGCATGTTGGTTAACAAAGTTCTGCTTAACAAAGGTTGACATTTTGTCATGTGGCCCAAAATTATTGCCCACCCTTGGTATTTTGGTATCAGCCCACACAGCTGACTATGAGTAACACAAACAGGAAACAGGAAAGAATCTGCAGCACAGCCAGATGTGTGTGTGGCGGAGAAGGCCATGCTTGACCTTTGCTTTTCTGGAGGTCGTGTGTAGGGGTGAGAAGCGCTGAGAAGCCAGCCAGAGGCTACACGGTCACAGAGAAAGTCACAATTGTGTTTGCGTGGATTGATATGACTTCAGTGTTGGTGCACCTGTTAGAGCAGGGATACATAACTGATACCTTGTTTGTTTCTAGTTATCAACGAGGAAAGCGGTCATTTCATTTCATAACAGACTATAAATATGAAGTCAGATCCTTCATATCTTAATGATTTTACACTAGAACAGACGTTGACACTGCCCCACACTTGCATAATACTTGTACACAATGTACAAGACAGACTAAATACCGTATTAATATATGTACGCTGATATTCAGTGTTTCCAATTGAACCTCTAGCAGAGCATGAGCTTAATTAACGTTAGTGGGCTGGGTGTGTTAGAGTATAATACACCAATACTTTACCTCAAGATAAGGGATGATCTTGCAGGAAAATGCCCCCAGCAGCCAATCCTTTGTGAGTTCATGGAAGACCACCAACGGCAAACAGAAGAAGATGATAACAAAATCCCACAGGGCGAGATTGGCCAATAGAGAATTGGAGATACTTCTCATGTAGTAGTTGTGACAGACTATACACATGATCGCCATATTGCCAATTATCCCCACGGTGAAAATGATGACCGCGACGACCGTTACAGCATATGCCCCATAGGATTCTGCAGTCAGGGGGTAAAAGGGGTTATTTAATTGTTTGCGTCTTGTCTGTGTGTTCACGGGCACGAACGGTGTGCTGTCGTCAATGTCTGGGTGCGTAAATGGGTCATAGTCGCTGGATTCATTGAACAGAAAGTCTGGGCCTCGCTCCTGGGCCATGGCATGAGGCAGCGGCTCCAATATGACGGTTGGGTCACGTAAAGTATCAGCGGACAGCGTAGCTGCCTGACTCATTTCTCTGTGAAGTTCCCTGCCGCGCACTGCGTTTCGCCTCTGACGGCTGTGTGAAGTCCGTGTGTCAACGTGCGCTCTTGTGCGATGCCCACGTTGTACATATCCCGCTGAGCCGCCTAAATGGGTCCGTCCTCCACTGTACGGTTTCGTGTCGTCGGCCAACTTTCCGTTCATGCGCTCGGTCACGTTTCCGTAGCCCTCTGACCTGACACTCTGCGTCCGGTTTGGTGCTCCGGTTTTACGCATAGCGCGTTGCGTCGTTTCGGCCACCAACGCGTTATGATCTTGGGACGGTCTAACCGCGTCCCAAGAAGCAGTTGCAATTGTCGTTTGCGTCCACGAACCAGCTTTCCTGTTGACAGCTCGGTCGTAAGCAGCATGCCATCTCTGACTATGTGCATTATGGTGTACATTCCTGTATGAGGCGTTGGAATGGTAATCATTTGTAGTAAATGTCGTCTTTGTTTCCTTCCAGTGGAATTTATTTCTAACTGCCTCGCAGCACAACGAAAAGAACAACAACCTTAACAGTGTGTATATCATTGTTATTCACTAATGTACATACCAATAATTAATTTCTCTTTTATCCATTTGCGTTCTTGCCGCACAGGATTGATAAACCACGCATAACAATCTTCACTAAGCAGCGCTAGCGGCCATAAAAGTTTGCTCTTAGACGCCTCAAAGTCTATGGTTTCCAAAAGGTAGAATTTGTTTTCCTGGTGCGTCACAGCGTCTTCCACAGTATATAATCACGAAACCGTTGCGATAATCTTACCACGGCCAAATATCTGAATGTTAACATTAAAGTCCGTCCCACGTCCTTGTACTGTGCGCATGTCAAAGAAAGGCACAGCAAGACTATAGAAATTACTTATAAGTTCCTTTCAACTCCCCGGACCGACGGTTGGTCTTCTCCGGGCGCAGTAGTGACCCGGGTGCAACAGGGTGGCGGTGTTAAAATAATCTTTGAAGACGCGCATCCGCGGAAAAATTACGGAAAAGCAAACATGGGCTTTGAATGCTCCTCCTGGCGGCTGTATCCCATCATTACACCAGTCCAAATAATTCATACTTCAGTTACTGCTCTCTTCAACTGTAGTCTACATCTAAGCATGAAAAGGAATTAGAGAACGTGTATGTCCTTCACAGATTAGATTTTATCAAGCTTCACAGCTCATTATTGTATCTTATGAGTTAAAGGTATAGTGTGTGATTGTAAACTAATGTGTAAGCTTTTGTCATCTATTCATGGTCTGCTAGCTGCTAGTTATGCATGCTGAAAAAACAAATCTGGTGTTTCTGGCTCTGGTGGGAAAGCAAAATGGTGCAGACCGCACCACACAACACTATCCTAGCCTTGGAAATGCACGTCCAATGTGAGGAGCAGATGACTGAGCTTCTGAGGGAACACCCCTTCATCAACTAGATGTTTTTGAATTAGGCGAGTTCAAATATAAACACACTTTCTCCAGAATAACTGAACAGAATTAGCTATTTAAAGTAAAGCTTTAAGGAGTAGTAAAGTGAAAGTAAAATATTTTTTAATGATAAGAAAAAAAGGCATATCACACTTTTTAGCAGAACAGTGCAGGAATACATTAAAATACATTAAAAGCTTTAATATAAAGGATTTTATTTAGAAAAAATACAAAAATAAAATGTCAAAATATCACAACCATAGAACTATATGCAAGATCAAAACAACAAAAACACTATACATCACATTATAATCCCACACAATGTTACAGAACGTAACTTGTTTTCTTTGCACTTAGCCAAAGCCAATAAAAGTACATGTAATGCATGTTCAATTACAAGTAATGCAAGGTAACTACAACATCAACAATAAATAGTGGCGGCAGGCTCTGGTCAGAGGAGGGGGGTATTGGGGCAAATGTGACCCAGGGAGCATTTGGTGTGGCAGATCTGGTAGCATGCTTTACTGTGGCCTTCCTCCTCTATCGTGTATGCCCGGAGACACAGGTCTAACCATGGCCGCTTGTCTGGAGAGTAAGTAAGTAACTTCATTTATTTAGCGCTTTTCACAGATATACCGTCACAAATGCTTTACATTAAAAAACAACATTGTGGAGGGAAGGGAATAATCATCATCATAGACATTATATAGACGAGACAGACCGCTTCCAGATTCCTCCATAGGAGATATCAGTTAACAGCAAATATGGTGGTTGGAGGAAGAGGGTCATTTAGCTATTTAGCCAATTGTGTCAGAGAGAATGGAATTTAACAAGAGGGTTCAACAGAAGGCACTTCCGCATTACATTTTTCGAAGGGGTGGGCGACTTGTATGAAAACCAGAATGACCCAGTGGTCCATTCAAATCAACGAGGAGGTCCACGGATTTCACCATAATATTGCCCATTATTTGTCTGTTAATGAGTTAATGGGTATTTAGAGTATATTGCATTAAGTACCCACGATCAGTCTAAGGCCACAACCGTATTTCTGCAGTGAACTGTTGTTGGGTAAATTTACTTTGAGCCTCCACTGCAAAATACCGTTAGTGACACGCCCACTTAAAGGGACCAGAAGCGTTCCATTTTTGCTTCCATTGAAATGCATTACGACGCTCCATCTTGTTATTATTAAAATGTCTGATCTTCTGAGGGAGTTTGTTTTGATTTGAGCTCAAAGTCTCACTCAGGGATGCTTACAAGTAGGATACTTCCGGGACTCAAACCCATGACCTTCCAGCTGGGGCACACCTTAAACATTGTACACCGGGATTTGAACCTACAACCTTCTTTGTTGGGAGTCATCCACCCATACCGATAGACTACCCTAGACACAGTAAGAGGCAGCATCTCTCAGCATTTCCCCACACACTTGTTTGGTTTCTGTAAAAGAGAGAGATGTGATTGGCTCACCCATGTTACTTCCAGGTGGGCAGAGCGAATCCATGGTTTCACAAATGCTGTTCTGAGCCTCCTGATTGGCTGCGACGTCTTCCATTGACACATGGAAGAAAGACTCCTGATAGGATAAACAAAGATGATGTACAGCTGCTGTACGGTGTTGCGGTGTAGTTCTATCTTAAGACATGCTTGGCATGTCTACAGCATGTCTATGTCAATTATATTTTACACAGATTTTCCTAAATAGTCGATGCAAATGACAGTCGGTATAATTTGCAAGTCTTCAACCGTTAGGGTATAAGTCGAATTTCATTTAACAAACCACCCAATGAAAACAGTATTTTTTTCAGAAATAAAAAACAAAAAATGCACTGTTATTGCTTGAAACCTGTGGTCTGCTTAATAATGTACATGTGAAAGAAAAAAGAATCTCTCAGCTACAGAAAAGCATCAGATAGTGCAATGCCTTGGACAAGGTATGAAAACATAAGATATTTCACAAAAATGTAAGCGTGATCATCGTACTGTAAAGAGACTTGTGGTTGATTCAGAGCACAGACAGAATACCACTAGAACTACACCGCTAGAACTACACCGCAGCAATTTCCGCTCGTGCGTGTGGGAGTGATTGCAGATAGTGCCAGTTGCTGGTTGTATCTATGGTGTAGCTGCTGGACCGACTGCTCATAGCAACCGAAACACTTTGTCAACTTTTTCTAGCGATTCAAATTTTTAGAGAGAGATAGACACTCCTAGAGCGAAAGAGAGAGTTAGTGCGAGAGAGAGAGAGAGAGAGAGAGAGAGAGAGAGAGAGAGCAGTGGTATAACTCACAGCATCTCTCCAGAGGAGGGCTTCCAGTGTGTCCGTCCCCTCTTGGAGCTCCAGCTTGAGCAGCAGGCGGTACTGCAGCAGCTGCACCCCCAGGGCTGAGAGGGAACGGGGGGGGGGGGGGGGGGGGGTAACCCCGGGGGGGGGG
>JAODUK010068062.1:0-16815 GCA_027564635.1 Typhlichthys eigenmanni
TCTCTCTCTTTCTCTCTCCTCTCTCTCCCTCTCTCCCTCTACCTGTCTCTCCCCCCCTCTATCTCCCTCTCCCTCTCCCTCTCTCTCTCTCTCTGTCTCCCCCCCTCTCTCTCCCTTTCTTTCTCTCTCTGTCTCTCACCCCCCCCTCTCTCCCTCTCTCCCTCTACCTGTCTCTCTCCTCTCTCTCCCTCTCACCCTCTACCTGTCTCTCCCTCTACCTGTCTCTCTCTCCCCCTCCACATCCTGTAGTTCCAGGAGGTGCAGGCTCGACGGGAGGCCAAAGAGAGGAGGAGGTTCCCGCTAGAGAGAAGGCTGAAGGAGCACATCATTGGTCAGGAGGGGGCCATCAATACCGTGGCCTCAGGTGCACGCACACACACACACACACACGCATGTACGCACGCACGCGCACACACACACACACACACACACACAGCAGGAACACAACGGACACACAAATACAGCGTCAATGTCCCTTATTTCCCTGCCCCTCTCTCTCTCTCTCTCTCCCTCTCTCTCTCCCTCTCTCTCTCTCTCTCCCTCTCTCTCTCTCTCTCTCTCTCTCTCTCTCTCTCTCTCTCTCTCTCTCTCTCTCTCTCTCCCTCTCTCTCTCTCTCACTCTCTCTCTCTCTCTCTCTCTCTCTCTCTCTCTCTCTCTCTCTCTCTCACACCCCCCTTCCTTCCTTCCAGCAGTGGGCGGGCTCAGACTGGCCGGTGGAGGCCGTAATTGGCTAATTGTGATGAATGAGCTGTCCGTCAGGCGTACACAGGTGGTGTGTGTGTGTGCGTGTGTGTGTGTGTGTAACAGCTGGAGAGGCCAGGCTTGGAGACGCCAGTTAACACGATTACATACGTACAGAGCAGAGAGACCTTCTACCCTTCTACAGACCCCCACCCCCCATCTCTTCACTCACTCCTTCTCTCTCTCTCTCTCCCTCCACAGCCCTTCCTTTCTCCCCATTCTCTTTCTCCTCACGTTATCTCTGCCCAACTTCTCTCTCTCTCTCTCTCTCCGTCATTGCCCTTCTCTTTCTACCTCCTCTACACCTCCTTCCCCCCTTCTCCCGTCTTATTACTTCTCCCCACGGCTCTTTGTTGTCCTGAAGGTCTCTCTCTCTCTCTCTCTCTCTCTCTCTCTCTCTCTCTCTCTCTCTGAGACAGGAAGATGGAAAGAGTAGGGTGGGGGGGGCAGAGAGAGAGAGAGGAAGGGGAGAAAGAAGGCTATAGAAAGGGGGAGAGAGAGAAAGAGAGATAAGACAGTGAAGAATTGAGGGGAAGAGAGACAGAGACGGCAGGAGTCATTACGTGTAGAGGAAACCAGGAAAGAGAGAGCGTCTGGCAATGGAGAACGACAAGGAGGGGAGGGGGGCGGAGAGAGAGAGAGAGAGATGTGGAGGGAGGATGAGTTAGAGCACAATAACCCAGTGGGCCGTAAAGTGCTGATATTACACCAGGGTCTGTATCGATCGGCCCACCGAACACAGACACGCTAACAGACGTTAGCATAGCAAGACTTCCACACCACAGTGTGTGTGTGCGTGTGTGTGCGTGTGCAGTACTGTGTGTGTTAATTCTAAATATGTAGGACGGTTTTAGTTTAGAGATTGAAAACTGTCAGCCCTCTCCCAGAAACCAGAGAGCCAATCACTGCTCTTCTCTGTATTGTTACCGAGAGCAGAGCAAATGTGTGATGTGATAATAAATAACCATCACAGCATTTGCTGAATCTAGATGTGTGTGTATAGTCTCTAGCGATATCTAATGCGTAAACATAATTTAAAACACAACTTTATTTAGGGGCTGTCAGCACATTAGTGCTGTAGTTTTCCAGCTGAATGCTGGGACACTTTCTGGGACTTGTAGTCTTTTCCTGGTGGATCATGGGAGTAGTAGGCTTTGCAGAGTTGATGAATGGCTGTTGTTGACATGGCAAATTGTCCTGAAAGCCATCATAGACGTCAGCGGCAGCGATAAAGGAGCGTCTTATTGATCCGCAAGAAGTAATACAGTGAATTTATCTGACAGGATATGTGGGGCTAAAAAACAAAAGTAATTGTTCTCTTTCACGCAGGGTCTATTCTTACACATAAGCTATTTCATACACACGGCACTCATCTAGCCCGAGTAAGGCTTGAAAACCCTACACTGCCAGTATGCACAGTACATCTGTGTTGTGCATCTTTATACCAGCACACCCAGGCACCAGACTGCTATAGATCATCAACTATTATGATAAACAAAGGATTGACCAATCAAAGACAAGCTGGAAGGGGTGAGGATGGGGGGGGGGGGCATTGCTGAGGAGGAAAAGTTTGCATGGTGCTTTTATATTTCGGCGTTCAGACGTGTCATCGTGTCTCCTGAAGCACCGCTTCCATCTGGGCTGCTCCTGACAAATGACTGGCCTGCAGCGAGACCAACACACACACACACACACACACACACACACACACACACACACACAGGAAGGAGGCTAGATTGATCCAGGTTTAGCTCTCTGGGCTAAGAGATATTGAGGCGAATGATCCCTCTCTAATCAAGTTAGAGTAAGCCAAACCTGCCCAATACACACTACAGTGCGTGTGTGTGTGTCTGTGCGCGTGTGTGCGTATACGTGCGAGCGTGCGAGAGCTTTCATTTGTGTTTTGTGTTTCTTTCCACTGGTGGTAGCTGTTGTCGTTGGGCTCCTTCGAGAAATGTCACTGTGCCCTTCTGTCAAAGTCGGTCTAAATCAACTAAAACACCTGCGCACACACACACACACGCAGACACACACGCAGACACACACACACATGCAGACACGCACGCACAGACACACACGCAGACACACACACACACACACACACAGACACACACAGACACACACAGAAGGTTACACTGTCATTCACACAGCCATTGATAAGACAGTCAGAGTATCAGAGCCACTCTTGTCACTATTCATCTGAATGACCTGACCCTGACTCTCTCTCTCTCTCTCTCTCTCTCTCTCTCTCTCTTTTAGTGTGTGTGTGTATCTTTTCATCTGCCTCATTCTCTCCATCCATTTCCTCTCTCATTCCATATCTCCTGTACGCCTCCTCTTGTTTGATCTCTCTTCTTCTTATGTCCACCTCCTCATTCGGCCAATCGCATCTCCATCTCTGCAGTGCGCAATGCTCCCATCTGTTGTCCATGCCCCATCTCTTCCCCACCCGGACCCCCCAGATCCCCTGCCTGTTCCCGAGCCTCCCCTGGTTCATGCTAGCCTCTAGTCAGTTAAGACTCGCAGAGCTAGCTTTATAGTTTACAGTCGTTTACTACAACTTTTAGCAGTTAACTATATTTGTCATTGTTAGCAAAACAACATCCTGATAGAATCATCAGGGCTTACACTTTACATTTCAGTGTTTCCTCTAGGATGTTTTTAAGCAGTGGGGGAGAACGTTTATACCTGGGTGGTGCGTGCGGCACATCCCTACGCTGGTGGACAGAGTGGATATCAATAGTTAATTTGAAAAATCTAAAATCAAATGTATTTAAAAGACCACATGGATGTATGTTTTGCTTCTATTGGAGGGGGATTCATGTTTGGTGGGGGGGGGTGTCAGGGGGTTTCCCCAGAAATGTTTTAGTGTCCAACACTTCTGGTGGATTTCCAAGCAGCATTTTGTGTTCCATTCATCCATTCATGGTAAAGGTTTCTTTATATAGGCTTAAGGAATATAATGAAATATAATGCAGGCCTAAAGGCTCCTGTAGATCAACTCAACCTTTCTGTCCTCACCACGTTTTTTGTTTGGAGCAGCAACCTCTGCAGCACTGCAGGCACTATTCACGTCAATGATACAATAATACATTGAAATTAATTTATAAACTTCTGCACTTTTAATAGCTCATAGCCTGTTTCAGTAAGATTTTTATTCATGTTAAAAATGTTTCACATTCAAAACATTGAACTTTGAGCCCCTACATCGTTGGCAATTAGGCTATTTTACTGATGTTACCGGGCTATGTGATTCACCAAGCTAACGTTATAGCATAACATTGAAGCTGTTTGCTGGAAGGATGATTTGAGTGCCAACAGAGTAGCCCAGTACTAGTCTACAAGCGCAGACGAACAAGAATGAACCTAAACACTGAACCTCAATGTGTCTGGGAGGGCATGTTGCCCAGAGCCATGTAAAAGAGAGTCGTGTCAACTCCGTTTACTCCAGTGGACCGTATTTCACAGTAATGGCGGGTCGTGGAACCTCGTAACAGTTCCCGGAAGTTAGACGCGAATACTTGAAACACCCTATAAAATATATTATAGCCTAACTGTAAATCGATGTATTTATCGACTACTTACCACATACACTTATGAATCTGTATTTATCGGTTAAAACGCCCGCCAAGCGCTTCCTGGAGCTGTTTTGCGTCTACATGAACCATGTGACCATTGAGAATTTTCCAACTTCCGTCAGCACGACTCTCTCTCCAACATGGCTCTGGGGATGCCACTGTAAGGATGCTTCACCTGTGGTTTGGCTGTTACCATAGCTACAGCCGGTACACCTTAACGACCGTCGTACACAGTCGCTAACCCCCGCCGTCCTCAACCCCCTATTACATGCAGAGAACAGTGAGTGGAGAGCAAATGAGGTTTTGTTCTTCTGAAGTGTGTGTGCGTGCGTGTGTGTGTGTGTGTGTGTGTGTATGCATGCATGTGTGTGCGTGTATGTGTGCACGTGTGTGATGAGCAGCTTCTGTGATTGTGTGTGTGTGTTTAGTTGCCGGGGTGATGGCAGGGTTGGATAGGCACTCCTCTTTACACAGTTGTGTGTGTGTGTGTGTGTGTGTGTGTGTGTGTGTGTGTGTATTAGTGGGGGGAGAGGGGGGGGGGGGGGGAGGTCTGGGAACCATGCTAAACTGATTTAGCCATGGCCGCGCCAGGAAGGCTAACATAATTACAGCTGGCTAATGGCCCCACTGACTAGGGGGAGGAGAACAGCAGGAGAGGCATCGTCACACAGCACTCTAGAGGTCTCTCTCTCCCCCCCACCTTCTCTCTCTCTCCCTCTGTTTTGCCATATTCAGCCAAATGTCTCTGACCCTTTCCTCATCCCACCTCAGAGTCCTCATAGTTTCTGTGAGACCCTGATGTCAGCTGACAGCTGGGTCACATCCGTGTAAAACAACACTGTAGAATCAAGTCAACAGATTATCCCTCTCTCTCTCTCTCTCTCTCTCTCTCTCTCTCTCTCTCTCGCTGTAGCCATCAGACGCAAGGAGAACGGTTGGTACGATGAAGAGCATCCCCTTGTCTTCCTCTTCCTCGGCTCCTCTGGAATTGGTAATGCACGCCAAATCTACAACACACACCTTCCCTCCTGCATCAGGGAGCGGTCGCCGCCGACGACAACTTATCAGCATGGCTATAAATGAGGGTTATTATGCTGTAAATTACTCCTGCAGCCTGTCAGTGTGTAGGACCAGGATGAAGAGAAGCTTGCTACATGTCAATGCTATACAGCAACAGAAATTCAACATTATTAAACGCCACACAAGATAGCAGCACCAGAGATCTCTAAATCATGTTTTAAGACGCAGGCTACATATTTACTGTGTACGAGAGCTGTCCACGGCTGAAGGCACTCTTAAGAGTAATATGTGTTGGTTTTATCTCACTAATCTCAAAAAGGACCCATTGCAGTAATGTAGAAGGACCCGTTTAAATGTTGTGCATATCTGAGATTGATACAATAATTAACTAAATACTAAACAAACAAAACGCTATACAACAAGGAAAGTCTTGGTTGACTAAAACAAAACAAACCTGTTATCAATTATGAAGAGGTAGCCCAGCTGTGTACAATGACACAAAATAGGTAATTTGCTTTGACACTACTGGTACTGGCTGGGCTCACAAACAGATTCAATATTAAGCATAAAGTATATTCAAGAAAAAAAACACAAACTCCCATTCAAACCTATTAATATACAGTAGGGCTTATTGCTGCAAGAGTTACCATTAACCTTCATGTGGA
This sequence comes from Typhlichthys eigenmanni, assembly GCA_027564635.1. Taxonomy (NCBI): domain Eukaryota; kingdom Metazoa; phylum Chordata; class Actinopteri; order Percopsiformes; family Amblyopsidae; genus Typhlichthys; species Typhlichthys eigenmanni. The sequence goes on from JAODUK010068062.1 coordinate 6,006, forward strand.
CAGTCTTCAAAAGCCTTGCCAAACGTACAGTGGAGAGCTGAGATCAGTCATCGTGATATGTGAAGATGAGAAAATATAAGACACCGCGCTGAGAGAGGGAAGTACTGTATATATTCGTCCACGAGAGATGGATCAAAGACAATCCCAGGGAGAAGCAGAGATGACAGAGTAGAGAGACTGTGTTCATATTCTGTGTTGCCCTCGGCGACAGACAGTGGCCAGGAGACATCAATATCGAGCACAGCAACAAGACACACTCACCGTATCCATATGCATGCCAAAACACAACACATCAATATCGTACATGAGCATTTATATGCAGAATATTTTACTGCCAAACGTAATGCGTGTTTCCTTGGAGAAGGCACTATAGGGGGAAGCACTGTGTTTTTAAGGCCAGCTATGTGGAGAAAGATGTGTCTGTCGGCCTGTGTGAAATTAAATAAGTTTGTTTTCCATACTGCTCCCTGCTATCTATCTGTATGTGTGATTTGAAGTTCTTTTATTTTCCTAAATGTCCCAGGAAAGACAGAGTTGGCCAAACAGGTGGCTCGCTATATGCACAAGGACATCAAAAAGGTTTGTGACTTTGTTTCATCAACACAGAGACACTGCTGTTAAATCTGAACCTTGCTGACTGCCTATTAGAGACCCTTTGGTTCCTATTGAAAGAGTGCTAGTGTGCTCTGCTAGCTAGATTGCGCTCAGAAAATAGTCAGGAAACACTGTTTGCAATTTTCCTTTTCACAGCCACCCTGCTGGCGGCCAAATTGAGAGGTTATTGAGATGACGTTGAAGTCGAGCGTGTTTCGAAACAGTGGTAGAGCTAGATGAGGCAATCAAACCAGATGTAGCAACGCTGATTGGGTTCAATGCTGTCCAATATTTTCACAATTAAACAGGTTTAAGCCCAGTAGGAGGCAACAACTTAACACTTCTCAGTGGAGCGTGGCCAGACCTTATTCACCAAGTGAATGTTGGGCCTGGTTACACCAGGCTACTAGTGAACTACTTTACCAAGAAGACAATGCGAGAAAATACACTTCAACCAGCAGATGTGAAAAGATGAGACTGGTGTTGTTAGTGTACATGTCTGGTTTTGTGATTGCAGGGCTTCATCCGTATGGACATGTCAGAGTTCCAGGAGAAACACGAGGTGAGACATTACTGTGGACCCAGACTTTTGTCCATTCTGTGACTATACTGCATGTGGCCATCTGAGACACAAGAAAGTATCTGAAAGGGGTTGTGGGTTATGGGTTGTGTAGAGAAAATTACCTAGCACAGACATGTTGCGATTGAACCATGTTGTTTTCACAATACTGGTTTCAAAATCACTTTTTGTTATCCATTTGAAAGGTGCCCTATGGTGAAATTAAAGTTGTCCAGGGAATTGCAAGGCATGGACAAATGTGTCTAATGTCATAGAAACATAGCTCCTCTATGACAAAACAATAAATAAGCTAATATATTAAATAAACAAATACAAACAATTATTGATTTAAAGCAATAATTTTTGAGATATACCATCTCGTATTGGCACAGCCAATCAGGCTAGGTCATGTGAAGAGCAACGCACATAAAAAAACACTCCAAAATGGTTCCTGAAATCATACGGTGTACAACAATAGATCAGATTCTCGTAAGCGTTTCCAACTCACTCAATTCCATGTATACAGCTCTTATTCACATTGCAGTCTCAAGGCCACCGCCCACTGAAAGCGTTGACGCACGTCAAGAGATACCAGGATTTTAGAACTAGTTAATTTTAACGGGGCATCACCCACTGGAGGAGTCTGACGCGTGTCGACGCCATGTTTAGAACGCTGTTCTATTTCTTGGGCGTCAAGCCATAAACATGCATTGAATATCTGCAGGTTTCTCAGCTCCTCCGACGATTTGACTTCACCTTTCGAACGTTGCGTTTCTTAACACACCGCCTTTAGAGGTCTTTTTACGAGCGCACATTTCTCATGGAAACAAACGACACCCCCATTACCTGCTCATCCCCCCCAGACAAGGAAACACTTCCCATAAAAGGATAAACTAGGTTTTGTAGTGGTCAGTTAAATGTAGCATTGACAGATGCCACAGGAGGATATGTCCTGGTCCCAGTTTTGGCCTGGTTAAGTTCAGGTCACCGAGTTCTAGAAAGCTCTCTGACCTCTCGTCTTCCCTCAGGTGGCTAAGTTCATTGGCTCACCGCCAGGCTACGTGGGGCACGAAGAGGGGGGTCAGCTGACCAAGAAGCTGAAGTCGTGTCCCAACGCCGTGGTCCTGTTTGACGAGGTGGATAAGGCCCACCCCGATGTTCTCACCATTATGCTGCAGCTGTTTGACGAGGTGACGAAGACGCCTGAACTTGTGCACACACACACAGACACACACACAAACACACAGACACACATACAGACACGCACGCGCACACACACACACACACACACACAAACATGGATAGATCAGCTTGTTAAGTGTTGCTTTCCCTAAGTGGGCATGAGAATCGATTTCAATTAATTGCTTTGCCAATTTTCAACTTTCACTCAATGTCACACCAATCTTGGATCCCATCGGCTACAACGTCTGGCGGCCCCTGGGGGTAAGATTAAATATATTTGGGATATTTCTGTTGGTGTAGCCAGTGGATATCATGGCCAAGACTCCCTCTTCCATCCGCGGGTCATTATTTTAGGTCTGATTTTCTCCTCAAGATGTGAGAATGGAGTTGAGCTTATAAACAGATTACCACAAATTAATGCTCATAAAAAGCTGAATTGTAGTCACAACATAGCCCTTTATTTCTGAAATTGCATTTCGGCCAATGTGTTCCGCCTCGTGTGGACGTTGAGTCAATACTACTCGGACTACAAACGTACTCCAAACATACTACAAACAGGCTACAAACGGACTACAAACGGGCTACAAACAGACTACAAACGGACTACAAACGGGCTACAAACGGGCTACAAACAGACTACAAACGGACTACAAACAGACTACGAACTGACTACAAACGTAAATCGGACGCATCCGGTACTTTATACAATATCTTATGTCGCTGCTTACAAATGCTGTATAGTCATATTAAGAAATCTGTTTATAGAGATTACTGCCACACTGCCTCCAGATAGAGAGCATTACTGGCCTAATGTAGCCGTGACAGAAATGTGTATAACCTAAAATGCTGAGGTGGTAAAAATGGCAAGAATAAGCAAGAATTTCCAAACATAACACAGATGGTGACAAATCTAGTTGCAGTACCTTCTCATCAGATAGATGAAGGTCCCTGGTTCCCTGGTCCCTGTTCCGCTGCTAAATTCCCTGTCCCTCAGGGTCGTCTGACTGACGGGAAGGGCAAGACCATTGAGTGCAAGGACGCCATCTTCATCATGACCTCCAACGTGGCCAGTGACGAAATCGCCCACCATGCACTGCAGCTCCGTCAGGAAGCCGAGGAGATCAGCCGCAGGAAACTGGCCGACAGCCTCGGTGAGACCCCCAACGCATTAATGCACCTGCACAATAGTACACATGCGTGTGCAGAATTGCAGAATTTACCCCATTATGATTGATAGGGGGGGCATAGTGGCGATTAGGTACTGCAAAGTTGGCACCAGCCAGCTCAGCTCGATCTTTAAATCCTGTTGAAGAAAAGAGCTAGGGGTGAAGTCACTGTCCATTTTTATATATACTGTATATACAGCCTAAGGTTTCAATCACGACGTTCATGTCCATTTAAAGGAAGACTTCGCGATCGCATCCCCAGAACCCCAGATCATAATTTACATTGGAAACGCAACAGTGTGCGAGTAGATCGAAATGCCTTCTATTACCCAGGGCATTCACCAGTTAATCAAGAGTTTTGGGAATTGTGAACGATTGTCCCTTAAATATATATTGTAATATTGGCATGCTGGCAGTAATGACGTATTGTGTTTTATTTTACGGGGGCAGATAAGATGGAACTATAATCATTCATGCAGAGAAATTAGGAGTTGGGATTCAGAAGAAAATGTATGTCCACGGGCATTTTCACTGCATAAAAGCCAATACATGATGAATGGCTATTCATTAATATTCAAGATGTTGTTATTATGTCATAAATGCAATGAATAATAAAGGTTCTACAAAATATTAAGACTACTAATCCTGACTGGCACTGGCACTGGTCTAAAGAATGAATTGCTTCGCTGGTATTAACACACTAGCAGCCCCACACTGCAGTATATTTTACACATTGTATTGGTTTTGTTCCATAGATGATGTACAAAAGGGCGAAGATGTTAAAATCTCCAGGCAATTTAAGGACTCTGTCATTCGACCAATCCTGAAGGTAACGCATGCACTCGCGCGTGTTACTGTTTTCAGCTTGTTTAATTCAGGTTTGCCAGTTGACTGTAATTACTATACAGTAATCTTCTTTGGTTCCCGTCTAGGCCCAGTTCCGCAGGGACGAGTTCCTGGGTCGGATCAATGAGATCGTCTACTTCCTTCCCTTCTGCCACTCTGAGCTGCTGCAACTGGTCACCAAGGAGCTCAACTTCTGGGCCAAGAAGGTAACGTCCCCTTTCTGTGGTGGCTTTATGGACTTGTGTACTAATGGCAGGAGAGCTTGTCTACAGACAGTATGCGTTACTATATGGTAGGTGTTGTACAATATCATGGTTTATCTTAATATTGCAATATACACATGCGTTAAAAGATATCACCTGTCTCTGATAATGTGATAACAGGTCCAGTGCGCCAGAAAAAATTTGAAAGAGAATTGTGTTGCATTCTTTAGTTATTTCCAACTAAGGGATTTAATGGTGGTATTATACAGGTACACATACAGTATTTATCAAATGAATATAGCTCACTCAAAACATTACATTTTGATGGAGATCTTTCTAGTGTGCACAAACAGTCAGTTGAGATTAGGGGTGTTCGATATGACCAGAATGTCATATCCCGATATAGATTATTTTATATCCCAATAACGATACATATCACGATATAGCAAGTTCTGTAAATAAATCCAATGACATCCCCCGTTCCCTAAACTAAATGTGTGACACTTAATTAAAATAAAACATTTTTGATTGTTTACTAACGCGAACATAACCCATTGACTGCATAATGTGCGCAACTGGAACATGGCAGTCATAGTGTTGAGAAATGTGTGGTTTCTTTAAGATGCCTCCTCTGAAAGATTGGATATTCTAGGAGCTTGCCGGACATAGAAACAACATACAGAGGTAGGAAATTCAATGGAACATTTTCATAGTCTTAAACGTCATATATCGCTTTATCACACAGCCCTAGTTGAGATATGAAACATTAAAGAGAAGCTTTAAACATGGAAGACCCACACGTAACCTCATCATTCCCATCACACTGGGTGTTCCCCTTAGAACACCCTTCATGTTCTTAGACTAGAGGCTAACCTATTTAAATGTTAACGTTTAATTTCTCCGCCAGAATCAGTCTGGAAAGCCTAGAGCTAGCCTCAGTGTGAATGTGTCCGAGTAGCAACTGAATTTACCAATCAGCGTCGTCTTGATGGCTATACGGGCGTGGTTTAGGTGTGCCGACAGTGAAAACAACCAGATGGTTCATCCAATCAACTGCCAAGTATTTTTTGAAAGTGCCTGCCCTTTACAAACCGTTTCGATGCACAACTCCCCAGATGGACTTGTGACGAACAGTCCATCTGGCATGCCAGGTTATTTCCTATATTTCCTGCACTAGTGCTCATTCAGGAAACTTTAGTGTCCACCCAGGCATTTCTCCTGGTGGCTCTAGGCCAAGGGGAACACCTGACCAAGCCGACACGCCGTAAGTACAGTGCTGTACCTAGGCCTCTCAGATCAATATGATCTGCCACTGCTACTCACTGTAACGTGATTACAGTGTTTAACATGTGGAGGTTTCATCAATATTTAATTATTAATATTACTGTTGGTTTTGTGGCAGCCCAGCTTCATGGGCCCTTCCCAGGCAACTGATGGGACTTACTTGTGTGTGTGTGTGTGTGTGTGTGTTTGTGTGTGTGCGTGCATGCGCGTCCGTGCTGGCCTGCCTGCCTGTGGGGGTGTGTGTAGTGTCGTGCATTTTTTCTACACATCAATATGCCTTATGTAATAAAGAGTGTGTTTGCGCCTTGTATGAATCTCGTGATGTAAACACTCGTTAGATTAAACCACTTATTAGTGTTGAAATCCCATCATCGGAGTGTTCATCTGCTATTTAGATGACTGGAATAAATATAATTATCCCTTTATTGAGTTATATATATATATATATATATAATGTTGCATTATTAGTGTTTCCATCTCTGGAGTCAATAGTGACATGCTATTTATTGAGGGGAGGGTAAACAGCAGTGGCTAAACGAGCTGCTCTAATCACTGCTATTGACTAGAGTTTGATTAAAGCGCATTAGCAGCCTGTTGGTTAGTGCTGGCAGTCATGCTGTCTGACACAGCCTCCTCTCTCTCTCTCTCTCTCTCTCTCTCTCTCTCTCTCTCTCTCTCTCTCTCCAACCCCCAACACCCACACATCTCTCTTTAAGTAAGATTTATTAGCATGACAGTCATTGAAACAGCATCACCAAAGCTAGAGGGCAGGTGGAACTCAACAAGAACAACAACAATATTACAGACGATAAAACAAACACACCCGCAGTAATAGCACCAGCGGTAATATCATTTATGAGCAATAACTGCTGGTATCATTTAAAAGACACGATAGCAGCAGAAATAATATTATGAATAATAATGACTACGATGGAAATTCAAAATTAAAAAAACGGAATATAAATAATAGAAAAGAAAATAGCAATGGTGTAAAGGGCAGATCGCAGCAGACATCTCTCTATCCATATCTCTCTCTCCATACCTCTCCACATATTATTTGTGTGTGCAGGTTACACATCGTCTCTCAGGGTATGGCAAGTGTGCACAAATCTAGTGGGAATATTTGTTGTAGCCCAGGTCCCAGGAATGATTAATTTAGACTTGTCCTCCAATATGTAAAAATGTGGTATTACGTTAAAGAATAGTTGAAATGACATCTCTCATACGGAGGTGTATTTGCCACGTTTAATTTCTCTCTCTCTCTCTGTCTCTGTCTTTTTCTCGGTGTCTCTCGGCCATCAGGCTAAACAGCGGCATGACATCACTCTCCAGTGGGACCAACCCGTTCTCGACCTGCTGGCGTGCGGTTACAACATGCACTACGGTGCCCGCTCCATCAAACACGAGGTAAGCGCGCACACATGCACACACACACGCCTCTCTCGACAATCTCGGGGGCGTTCCCCAACACGAGGCTGGTCGGAACCGATCATCAAGTGGTCCTGCAGTGTGAGGGGTCTACAGTCCTGGTCCTGTAACTTGACTAAATCATCTAGTATGTGGTTACTTAGGATTACAATATAACAAATCTGTCGTTATGTCTGTGGTGCCCGACGTCTATAAAATTAATATAATAAAATAAGGTTAGAAAATCCTAGTGTGGGTCCAGCATTATATTAACGTCTCTACAAACACACAGAAGTGACTCGGCTGTTTCCCTGCTCAGGTGGAGCGGCGTGTGGTCAACCAGTTAGCTGCGGCCTTCGAGCAGGAGCTGCTGCCGAAGGGCTGCACCCTGCGCCTGTCTGTCCTCGGGGAGGGACAGGCGGAGGGCCAAGCGGAGGGCCAGGTGGAGGCCCAGGCGGAGGCCCAGGGCACCAGCAGCGTGTCCAGCCTGCGTCTACAGGTGGTGGGGGAGGACAGCTCGGCTCGGACCCTGGACATACGCCCCCCCCTCAGTCCTGAGCATTAGTGCGCTGACCCAACACACACACACACATACATACATACATACACACACAAAAGCACACACACAGTATGTATGTACCTTACATACACACACACACGCACGTGCACACACACACACATTGAGGTTCAATCGTCGAAATGTAGACTTCTTGACCAATTACTACTAGAAAAGGCCAATAGTACAGGAGCCACCATCTTAACTTCAATGGGTTGACAACTTCTACAGTATGTCTTTAGAGATATTTGTTGTGTGTATGTTAGTTCTCATAATGCTTACCTGACATCACCTGAACTGAATGTGTTTGTTTACATTATTGAATTTGTTGGGAGGGTACGGGTGTGTAATAATATATAATGCTAAGTGTCGGGAGAAAGCTGTTGCTGGGAATATTGTATTCTTCACATTATTGAAAACAGTATTTTCAAGCATCTATGTACTCTTCTCACACAGGCTTTAGGAGTTCTTCTGTCTGTGTAGACCACTTGGATAAAATATGGGCAGATCTATGCTGCTACTCAAAAGAAGCCAAAAAGAGGTCAGGAGTAGTCAGTCCTTAACAGGTGCAACTAAACTCATACTGGAGTCAGGGAAATGTCAATTTAATGTAAGTGGCTAAGCCACGTTAACGCTCATAAGACGTTCTGTTAGCAGTCATTTTCCATTTGTGACGAATAGTAGCTCAATATATTGTACGTAGCTACTTACTTTTCTTTTTAAATTGTGACTGTTTTGGATTTGGAAGAAAAAATTATATACAACTGTTTTGCTTTAGTTGATTCTACATTATTTTTTATTTTGGAGGTCATATAGGCTACATACAATGGAAAGCCTCCCAGTTGATACACGTAGCCAAACCTAAGAGAGCCATAACATGTTGAGTTTGTTACAGACATTTTACAGTCTATTACATCTATATTTACATCTGGTGAGGATCAGTGGAGGAATATCTGGCTTAGCTGACTGACAACTCTTTGAAGCAAATATATACGGTATTATCTTAATTGGAACACCCTAAACATGCCTGATGTAATGACCATGAAAAGTTCTTTGTTTGTCATTAACATTTTTAATCTTTTGGTTACAAATGTTAACAATATATAGGCTAATGTGTATATATAAATCATTGTCAATTAAATAGAATTTACTTAAGTATAAATTTGTCTTGTGAATATAAATGATTGTTGTTTATAAAGACAAACTACTTATTTAGTTCAACAAAAACGTGTTCTGCAACAAAAGCAACATGTTGAATTATGGGTAAGATCGCTGCCTTGTGAATCACGTCTGTTGACTCAAGTCGTTTGTTGTGCGGGCACGCACGCACGCACATTAACAAGAACAATATTATGGAGATGTTTAAAAATAGTAATGTCCAAAAGATTGTTTCATAAATGTTTAATGTATGTTGACAAGCCAGTAGACTAGATGGAACTAATTCCGGTAGCGAGGCATCTAGTGTCAATAAAGTCACCACATCCTAAAGGACATTCCTGCTGTCTTTGTTCTGTTTGTGTTCCACTGACACACCTGATGGATGGACACGCAGAGGTACAGACGGACGGGGCGATGGATTGACAGGCAGACAGGCAAAGGGATGGCTTGTGTTTGTTTGTGTCAATTGAGGGGTGGGAATGCCGGTGACTGGGTGGGAATTCTACAACAATAACGCATGTCTAACTGGTGACACAACATGACAGAGGAATTGCCTATGGAATGTGCGTGCGTGTGCGTGCGTTTTGCAGTGACTTCAGCAGACCAATGCCGTGCATTGAGTGAGAAATTCCATAGGAGTGTAGAAGGCCCTAACGCATACAGAGGCACCACAGGCATGTATCTCCTGGAGGGAAGGATTAGCATGCACCTCAAAGATGCATTGCCACTTGCTGTGTGCTTGCCTGGACCCCCCACACAACTACTGTTCCATCCTGTGTCAGGGTCTTTACCCAGGAAAGGGTGGGGGATACAAGCGATGTCATGTATAATACATTATGCTTTATTTGGGTGTACATTGTAGTGTCTTATGTGTGTTTACGTAGGTATTGTCGATACACACTTGAGGTTGATTTAAAACAATACTTCATGCCTTGATGCGCTGCGATCCTTACATTAATATGAGCAGTGTTTAAATTGGGATTTCGTATGTGTGCTATAGAGTGAATGTTCTATAGAGATTTGGTTTGACATGTGTACAAACAACTTGATAGTATTATTTCTGTATAGGATACTACGCTATTATCTTTGTATTAGCTTTTCAAATTGGGCTTCAATGAGTGACCTTTTGAGCACGGAGGTAGAGATTAAATATGCTGCTCAAGGGTACTTCAACAGTTCAACAGACCCCACTGATTGTTACTAATCATTTTGGACATTATTGGCCGGTTTCACAGATATGGATTAAGCCTAGTCCTAGACTAAGATCCTTTTCCAATGGAGATCTTCATTGAATTTTTGTTTTAGTCTTGGACTAGCCTTAATCTATGTCGGTGAAACCGGCCATATAATTATTATTATTTTATCTCTTATTCTTTCAAAAATGTACGATTATGTATGATAGACTAAAACACTGTTCTCTGGGTTGAGTAACAGCAAGAATATCAAAGTGGGACTTCGAAACAGCTTACATCTGCACAGCAGATCAAGTTCTACTACTACACCTCAAGGCTGTTGCTGTGCCTTATGAGCTCACGCTGCATATATGGCTTTGGCAGGGCTGGCTATAGTGTGTGTGTGTGTGTGTGTGTGTGGGAGTGCACGGACGCACGCCCTCCCTGAGGAAACGAGGAGAAGAAGCTCTTAGACTGTCCGTCGGGCTATTTCTGACTGCTGCCATTTCTCTGATTAGATTATGGAGAAACAGAAACCATAGCCCTTCATCCTTCCAACCTCTGTCTCTCTCTCTCTCTCTCTCTCTCTCTCTCTCTCTCTCTCTCTCTCTCTCTCTCTACTCCTTCAATATGTCTCTCCACCCACACACAATCCTTCTCTTGCCTCTTTCCTGCTTCAATCT
>JAODUK010068073.1:0-16812 GCA_027564635.1 Typhlichthys eigenmanni
CAACACACACACACACACAACACCTCATGTGGGGGGGCAGAACACACACAACACCTCATGCGGGGGTGGGGGGGCACAACAGACACACACACACACAACACCTCATGTGGGGGGGCAAAACACACACAACACCTCATGTGGGGGTGGGGGGGGCACAATACACACACACCTCATGTGGGGGTGGGGGGGCACAACACACACACACACAACACCTCATGTGGGGGGGCAGAACACACACAACACCTCATGTGGGGGTGGGGGGGCACAACACACACACACAACACCTCATGTGGGGGGTCATGGTCAAGACTTACCTGCCTCTGTATGGAGACACACGCACACACACAGAGAGAGAGACAAGACATTAGGGTGATTTGTGCCCTTCATAGGGTGGGGCTCAGGGTGTGTGTGTGTGTGTGTGTGTGTGTGGGCGTGTCTCACCAGCCTCCTCCACATCATACTCCTCCCCCTCAAAGTCGTCGTCAGAGTCATCGTCCTCCGGGTCGGGATGCAGCGCCTGGCACTCGCACATGGCCGAGAACAAGGGCTCCACTGCGCACACACACACACACACACACACAATGTTGAACATGGGCTCCACTGCACACACACAATACAATACAACACACCTAATAGCCTAAAGTGCAGCAGGCTAGCCACTAGCCTATTAGCTATGCTATAATAGCCGACGTACTGTGGGATTTACGTTAGTCTGGTCAGCAGCCTGTATGAGACAGCGGAGAATAGGTTACCCGCTCAGATTGTAGGGAAGCAATGTGCCGAGCTGGGCCCAACCTAGTTTGTTTATTTCTTTTAAAATGCAGCGAACTGCAAATGCTTGAACCGTTTAACCAATACACACCGGTCACAATTCTTAACGTCGGTTAACGTACACCATGAACATCCCTAGCCTGGACCAATCAGGGCACAGGAGGACTCACACGCTGCCTTGTCGCTGGGCACAAAGCGGATCTCTGTGATCAGCCCAAACCCTTCTTCATCCTCCTCGCTGCTGGCGTCTTCATCGTCCTCATCGTGGGCGTTTTCTGGCATCTCTGCATCGCCCTCATCTGGCCAGGAGGGGAAGAGCATGTTATTTCAAGGGTTTTTACATTTTTCATTAGTTTTTTTAAAAAGTATTTATTTATGCTATTGATATATATATATATATATATATATATTATCCTCTCTGGCACTGGTCATGGATTGCACTTAATTTTGTTGTATTGAGTACAATGACAATAAAGATATTCTATTTTTTTATATTTTAGTGTTCGCGTCCCAAGTGATATAGATGTTTTTGGCAATATACGTCAACATTCCAAACGCAGAAACCAAGAGGGTGACGGTAAATGGACTGCATTTATATAGCGCTTATACAACCTCCCGGCCACTCCAAGTGCTGTACAGTACGGCCTCACCTTCATTTATTAATTTGTGCTTGAGTGTTTTGAAAGGCGTCCTAAATAAAATGTATTCTTATATTTCTTATTATACACTGGGGTTGGCACCTGACCACCGGGGGCAGTTGGGACACTCAAGGAGTCAAGGACACTCAGGAGTTAGCGGGGACCGAGGTTCAAACCAACAACCTCTTGCTCGCCTATCACCGCGCTCCACCCGCTGCTGCCCGCCAAGAGTGTGTTGCGCTCCTGGTGGTGACACCCGGGATAACGCCCCCCTCACCGGCCAGCTTGTCGTTGACCATGACATACAGGTGCTCCTGTGGATACGTCCCAAGGTCTCTGGATATGGCGTGCAGGCTTATGGAGGGGTACTCCAGCGAGAAGCCCCTTCCGGTGACGTCAAACCACGACAGACGGCTGGAACACACAGAGGTCAAACTATCAGGTGCTCTTGGCCACCATTAGGTTCATGGCTTGTAATAATACACTATATTTCTATAGTTGCATTTCAAGCGGTTTACATTAAAGAAACGTGCTTTGCAAGGAAAATAGATTAGGCAAATTATTATAAAAGTGATAAAATGCTAATGTCAAATAAAAATGAATAATAATTCCCCTTTAAATTGGCAAGTGTGTAACTCCTGCTAATATATTAGAGCACATTATAATAACTGACATTTGTTATTTTGTGTGTAATATATATGTATATAATTTTCTCACTTGTACAACGTGAAAATCTGCAAAATGTTGCACAGTTGCTGTTCGCAAAACAACTATTTGACTCACTAGCTAACCAACTACTAGCATGCTGGCATCAAACACGATACTACAAACGCCAAGTCACAAAGGGCATTATTACACTAACCGAGGAGGTTGTGTGCGTGTGAATATTCGGCGTGGTCAATATTGGCACAACCAGATAAACGCCACGAACGTCCACTTACGCTTCTGCGACGTAGAGCGTCCCACAGCCGAGTTCCTTGCCGTCCATAATCGCCGTGGTTTCGGCTTGCTCGTGTTTCACTCCCTCGCTCGGAATAGAGACATTCTTCAACAGAACCATCGTCCGTGAATCCGCAAACCCGACGGCGTGTTGTGAGAAATAAACCTGTATTATAAGAGGTTAATGCTAATTTAACTAGTCCACACCGAGCTGTGACCTGTCTAATAGCGGCTAATGCTAACTAGTCCACACCGAGCTGTGACCTGTCTAATAGCGGCTAACGCTAACTAGTCCACACCGAGCTGTGACCTGTCTAATAGCGGCTAATTGAGCGCAATAGTCGGGTCAGCCGCTGGACGCCTGCAGATGAAGACTGGAGCTTCTTTCTGGGAAACAACACGTTTGTCTCCCGGACTGGGATTATTGTGGCGACGGTAAACGCTAGACACTCGCGTTAGTGTACGGGTTAGTTCATCACGCGTGGGGGGTTTGATCCAGGGACGTTCACGGAGCGTGTACTCGTAGGAAGAGACAAAGAGCACCGGCAGGAGTCTGCATGATTACGTGGAGGTATAGAGAACACGCTACCACCACCTACAGGCCGGAGGGTAGCATAGCCAGAGAAACTACATAACCACGTAAGGTTCAATATTTGTGTGATATGGCATGCATAATTAAAGCTTGCACACTACATTCATTAAGTCAACTATCAAAGAGAATAAATTAATGTTTCTGTATATGGACAAACTAATAATGAATTATGTTTAGTTCACATTAGGCTCCAATGCAAGATTTAATATATATATTTAATGTATAAAAAGGTGTAAAAAGTATTTTTCCACCATTAGTCACCATGGAACCATTTAAGCCCAGGATGATCCATATAACAAACCCACCACAATGCATTTTCAAGGAGTCATCCCTTTAATTACAAACTTCAATTAATTATTCATTGTACACTTGTGAACCTTTTTTATGTAAAATTATTTGTATTAGTTTATATTACTGTCCTGCATTAGAACAATATTAAGCTATGGCTACCTACAACTACACACTGTTTTATAAATGGGTAATGATAAAAGAATAATCAGGATGTCCTTCTATAACCTGACACGCCAGAGGAATCGTTGTCACAACTCGCGGCGAAATTAAATTGAAGCTCGCGAGATCAGGGTGGTCTCGCGAGGCTACATCTGGGGAGTATATTGAAACTGTTTGTGAATGGCTGTTCTTTCAAAACAATACTTGGCCATTGATTGGATGAATCATCTGGTCGTTTTCGCCGTCAGCACCATCGTCGTCACACCTACACGACGCCCGTATAGCTATAAACACAGTGCTGATTGGAAAGTTCAGGTGCTACTCGGACACTTTCAAAATTATTCCGAGGCTTTCCAGACGGATTCTCACGGCGAAATTATACTGAAGCTCCCGAGATCAGGATGGTCTCGCGAGGCTAGGTCTTCTGGCCAGTCAGTGTTGCGAGGCGTGTGGTATGCAGCAGAGCCATGGAAATAACAGTTACGCCAACGGAAGTTTGAAATTGTCAAAGGTCACATGGTTCATGGAGAGGCCAAACCTATATACCTAATAACCTAACAGTTCTCGGAAGTGTTTGGTGGGCATTTTGAATATATATATATATATATATATACAGATATAACTTCATTTTTTGGTAATTAGTAGTCAGTAAATGCACCGATTTACATTGAAAATAAAATGTATTGGGTACTTTTTGTATTTAGGCTAACTTCCGGGAACTATTTTGAGGCTCTACGATCCGCCGTTGCTGTGAAAAAAGTCCATTGGAGTGAACGAAACACAGGATTTATTTCCAGCGCACACAGAATGGACAATTGTTACACTGAGAATATATTTGCTGAATTTTAGTCTGTATTATCTTACACTCGCTTACCACACCTTTAACTAGTTGCATTCTGTATATGAGATTTGTTAAGCGCAGAAAAGCTGTTGTGTGCTCTCAAAGTTGTCCACTACAGGTGTAGTCAGTGGGACTATCTGCCCATGACATGTGCATGGTGATAAAATAACTCTTCTTCTGCCCTGGCGCTGTAAACAGTTACACAAAGTGGTGCAGACCGCACACAACATGCTGCTTCTGAGGGAGCACCCTATGGCATTGAAGGGGGTGGAGCTTCTGAGGGAGCACCCTATGGCATTGAAGGGGGTGGAGCTTCTGAGGGAGCACCCTATGGCATTGAAGGGAGGGGTGTTTTGTTTTGATTACTTACTGTAAATATCAACAAGCTCTCTCTAGATGACTGACTATACTTTTAACTGAGTCTTTACAGGTGAAGGATGATCAAATAGGCCGCTTGATACGTTTGTAGAGTGATTTCATGCCCCATTGCAAAAGTATTTAGTATTTTTTAAATACTAAAATACATTAGTTTATTTAGATACATCTGTATTTTGTAGTTTATTTTGATGCACAAGAATTTGTTATTTTATTTTAAAATACATTGATGTTATTATATTTCTTTGCCCATCCCTGGTAGCAAGTAAGGTAGCCTAGGCTACGTATATTTATTGTCGTTCTTTGAAATATAAATCAACATTTTGTGGCAAATGCGTCTTGACATGTACAGGTGACAAAACCCCAGCAGAAAAGAAATTGGCATATTTTACTGAACAAGGTATTTCAACAGGTCAACAGAGCAGAAGTTTAATGTATGACCTGCCCTGGTTAAACATTGTCCCACAGTGTTGCTGCGGCTTGTTTTGAGCTGCTGTACTTCAAGACACCAAAAGGCAGCATCAAGTAAATGTAAGTGGAAATTGAGTGAACATTAAAAACTCATCTCGTAATGCTCTCTAAAAGTCAAGCACAATTTGAAAAGACGCCTCTGATATGTGCATATATAGTATATATATAGTAGGACTGGACATTTTTAAGTTTACCTTGAATTATTCTTTACTTGGTTCTTAAAACACCGAAGCGGGTTTCTTGACAAAAATGCCAACATTCTACTTTCTGATAAGGAAAAAGAAATTAGGTGTTAAAAATATTTTCTACATTTTTATTTTGATGACATATCAAACCCTAAAACTAACACATTGTTATCCAAGCATGAATGTTACAGATGAATATTCATAACATCATGAGTCTGGTTCATTCTGTGAGACCAATGGTTCACCTGCTAATACACCTCTCCATGTTAACTGCTGAATGTGCTGATGAGTTACAAGTGCTTCTATTGACTGCTTCTGTGGGTACAGGCCACGCTACTACACCACAGACGGGCTCTCAGATCGGTCAACTGGACCAAGTTTAGAAAAATAAAATAAAAGAGAATGTCCCTCTTCTGAACATGTCAGGTTCCCTTCATGCAACCCACCGATTCTTCAGCTTTTGTATTTATATTTTATCCTAATGTATCTTATTAACAATTATTTAGATTTTTCCCCCCAATCCTGAATAAACAGAATGTTTTTTTTTACAGAACGCCACTACAGGGGTAGCTAGGATAAATCAATTTTCAACTTTTATGCAAGGAATGAGTGAGATTCTGTAAGAATGACCAGAGTTATCACATATATGCATGACCCAAAGATGTTCACCCCACCAGACCATTAAAATCATCATAAAATCGTAAATCTTTTAGAGTGTGTTTTCTGCCACGTTAAAGTTCCTTGTCGGCAGAAATTTAAAGCTGTAGAGCTCTTATGGCAGGAGGGATATGTAGATATGTTCTGTTCCATGGTATCAACGGTAAACACTGTCAATGTCAACCGATGCTTGTAAGTAGCAGAACAGTTAACAGAGTTATCTAGATTAGCTGAACACCGAATCTCAACAGTGACTTGACTGTAGAAGGCGACAACTTGGGTAGTGAAATATGTTTCAGCAAAACACGACAAGGAAAGGAGGTGGTTGGTTGGTAAATCTCCAAACGTGCCAGCCAGTCCTGTAATAAAAACGTCTTTAAAAAGATTACAAAATAAATACCCTCCTCTCAGTCTGGGGATGTATACATGGTCAGACAGTGGTACACCTGGCAAACATCTCAGTCTGGGGATGTTAACATGTTCAGAAAGTGGTACACCGGGCAAACATCTCAGTCTGGGGATGTTAACATGTTCAGACAGCGGTACACCTGTCAAACCTCTCAGTCTGGGGATCTTAACATTTTCAGACAATGGTACACCGGGCAACCATCTCAGTCTGGGGATGTTAACATGTTCAGACAGTGGTACACCTGTCAAACCTCAGTCTGGGGATCTTAACATTTTCAGACAGTGGTACACTGGGCAAACATCTCAGTCTGGGGATGTTAACATGTTCACACAGCGGTATACTGGGCAAACATCTCAGTCTGAGGATGTTAACATGTTCAGACAGCGGTACACCCGGCAAACATCTCAGTCTGGGGATGTTAACATGTTCAGACAGTGGTACACCGGGCAAAGAACTGCTGTAACGCTGCCTGGTCTTGCAAACACGAAGCAATGGCTGCACACTGTGAAATTAAAACTGAAACATCACTCACAGCAGCAGCCATCTCCACTCCTTCATATAGAAAATATAACACTATATTTTACAAGAGATCTAGAGAGAACAAAACATCTACTATCTTACAAGGAACGCATACAGGCAGATTATGTACAGCAGCGCGAGAACATGGGGAGATGGACCCGCCACTCTGTAGCCCAACGCTTTGGCCCCCAGGCAACATTCTTCCTTCCACCGCATAATCCACCGTCAGCAAATGACAAGGAGAAAGTGTTACGATTTACATTTTAGTAATGAGTTAATTTTTCCACAGCTGGGTTAACGCAGTAAGAGTGGCTCTCTGGGGTCAGTCGCTGCCACCTAGTGGAGTGTGCTACTATGAACACTCCACTGATGTAGATGGGGCACACTGTGTGTGTGTGTGTGTGTGTGTGTGTGTGTGTGTGTGTGTGTGTGTGTGTGTGTGAGCGAGCGGCAGCCCTGCAGTACCTCAGCCCTCCAGCAGGTGGCAGGGCAGGTGGGGAGACGTGCTTGAAGTGCAGACAGAGGAAGACAGAAAGGAATGAGAGAGATCTCCAGTTTAGACGTGGCGGCCGGCGAAAGGCTCGACGGTAAAAAAAGAAGAAACTGGTCTTAGCTAGTGCTCCTCAGATCGCCACGGCAACCGCGAGCGAGGACCGCACTGGGCCGTGTCCGTCTGTGCGCCCGGCCGGCCCCCGTCCTCGGCAGGGCGGGGCCCGTTGTCGGGCAGGCCCGGCCCAGGCTTCACCGTGCCTCTGGAGGTCCGACTGGGCGAAGAGGGGCAGCGACCACGTGGCCCCTCTTCCTGAGTGTCGTCACGGTCGCCCCCGGCGACACGGGAGGAGCGAGGCTTTTTGGCCGCCGCCGCCGCCCCCTCCTCCTCCCCTTCCTCCTCCTCCTCCTCCTCCCCGCTTTCCTCCTCGTCCGAGTCGATGCGGTTCAGTCTCTTGCGTATGGGCCGGTCTTCGCCAGAGGAGGACTCAGACTCCTCCTCCTCCTCCTCGTCAGAGGAGGGCCGGCGGCGCTTCTTCAGCATCTGAGCGAGGAGTCTTCGTCGCTGCTGGGACAGACGCTCCCGCCTCCTACCCCGGCCCAGGGCCTCCTCCCCTTGCTCCTCCTGCTCCTCCTCCTCCTCCTCTCGCCTTCTCCTCTGCCGTCTCCGTCTGTGCCCTTCATCCTCGTCTCTCCTCCTCCTCTTCAGGCTCCGTCTGCCGAGCTGCTGCTCTCTCCTGCTCCTCCTCTGGGCCCTCCTCCTCCTCCTCCCAGCCTCCTCTTCGTCCTCCTCGTCAAACTCTGAGTCTCTGGACGAGGCTGAAGCTGTGGGGAGCAGCACTATTATTACACCCTAAAGTAATATAAATGCAGTAACTAACTAATATGTATTATTCATTCATATTAGATAGAATACATATTAACCTGGATATTGATTTATTCACTTCACATTTTATGTGATTTAATTTTATTGTGATTAAAGGTGAAATGTGTAATATGTTTAGTTTAAACCATAAAAAAAAAAAAAAAAAAAACTATCATAAGAGGTATAAGAAATATCAGTTTTGATGATATGTCAAATTCCTCTATGCTGACATGAACAGATTATTCCGGCCCGTAACCTTGTAATACCACTTTGTACCTCAAGGGGCAAGGCCAGTCACTATCTTATAGGCAGTAAACAACAGAAGAAGATGAATCGTGCCTGATCGTGCCTGAGATCTACTGCCTGCTTGCATCGCTTTACTGTTCTAAGTAAATGACACACAACATACTGTGCATTGGAGTCTGTTCATAGAAAAGTATTTGTAAACGAGCGTGGATTGCATAAGGAAGTGAAGTACGTCTGAGTGAATAAGCCTATAGGCTAATATACCCAATGCCGGATATAGGCTATACGAAATATTGTAGGTAACATTGTTGTAGTGAAACTATAGCCTAGTTTGTTATACAAGACGTAGTTACAGCCCGATCGATACGCCTTTTCGATAGACTTTTTATATATATATATATATCAGTGGCCTCAAATGTTGCCCGTGGCAACTGACCGTCGCTGTAGTCGCTGGAGAGGCTCGTCCTGCGCTGGGGCCCTTGGGGCTTAGCCCTCTTCTGACCGGCAGACGCCCGGGAGTTGTCCGACGAATCGGACGTCTCGCGGTAGTTGACCTGCTGGTGCTGGCCCCGCCTCAGGCCACGCCTTTTCCTGTCCACCTCGCTGTCCGTCATGCTGCTGGACAGCTCCGAGTCTGGGGCGAGTGGGCGGGCAAGAGAGTGAGAGAGTGAGAGAGTGAGAGAGAGAGAGGAGGGGAGAGAGCAGGTGCTCTTTACTCACCCAGGTCTTCATCGCTCCCCTCCTCCTCCTCCTTTCGGCGGGGACGCCCCCTACGTTTCCGGGGTACTTGCCGGGGGGCTCTGCGGGGGCTGCCTGTGTGTCTAGGCAACCGGCCCCTCCCCCTCCTGGAGCGGGCCCCGCCCACAGACACGCCCACTCCTTCCTCTTCTTCATCTTCCTCCTGTCCCGACGCTCCCTGCTCCTCCTCAGAGCTGAGACACACACACACACACACACACACACGTAAGGTGTACAGACAAGCAGATTAAAACAGGCAGGCAGACAGACAGGCAGACAGACAGGCAGACAAATTCACGATTAGATTAAATTCGATTACACGATGCATCACGATTATTAATATTTTATATTATATTTTTCAATAACAAATTCAGATATATACTGTTAACTCGCTTTTTTATTGTATCTACTGTTTATCTGGGGCATTTGAAAAAAGTGGATTGACAGTTTATTTGTATTGATGTGATTTACCGTTTTATCAATGTTAATTTTGGGTTCGCTTTACATACGCCACATTATGTAACAATCTCCCAAACATATGAGCTGCGTCACTTTCATTCTAAAGTACCATGAAGTCTCTGCTCCTTATCAGAACGTAAATCACAGCCAGCCTGTACTGCCACAGTTGTGTCATGCACTATAAGACAAGTGTGTTGGATGCTTGTTTTGATGGCGCGGTGTTTTATAGTAGTAGGTTACTAAATATTAAAAGGTTCTGTGTTTCAGTTTAACTACCTCTCTCCCTGGTTCCCTTATCAACTCCTTTACACTGGATTATTTAGTCAGCCATGCCACCTGTGTTGTTTATGTCTGCCAGACTAACAGACAGGCAAACAGACGTGTGATATGTTGCTCAGCATGAATAACGGACAGACAGGCAGACAGACGTGTGATATGTTGCTCAGCATGAATAACGGACAGACAGGCAGACTAAAACAGGCAGACAGACAGACAGACAGACAGACAGGCAGACTAAAACAGGCAGACAGACAGACAGACAGACAGACAGGCAGGCGCGTGCTACCTGTTGCTCAGCATGAATAACGGACAGACAGGCAGACTAAAACAGGCAGACAGACAGGCAGACAGGCAGACAGACAGGCAGGCAGACAGACAGGCAGGCGCGTGCTACCTGTTGCTCAGCATGAATAACGGACAGACAGGCAGACTAAAACAGGCAGACAGACAGACAGGCAGGCAGACAGGCAGGCAGACAGACAGACAGGCAGACAGACAGGCAGGCGCGTGCTACCTGTTGCTGAGCATGAATTCGTCTTCGCTCTCTGCGGCGGTGCTGTCACTCTCCAGGTCGTTGAGTCTCCGCCTCTTCCTGTTGGCGGCGGGGCGGGGCTGGCTCCTGATTGGCTGCTGGCCCTCCTTGCCCTCCTCTGACAGGACGGTGCCTATGGTCTTCCCACTCACGCCGCCTACAGTGGCAACGCAACACAGAGGGCGCAGTGTGTCATAGTGGCCACCGGGGGCAGCAGGGGGTCGTAACCAGTGCAAGTGGCTCACCTCCTCCGTAGACCTCCCCGATGTCTTCTTCTATGGCTTCGTCGATGGCGTCGTCAAACTCATCGAACCTGAAACACACACAGGGCGGATGACAAAGCAGATGTGAGTGGCAAAATGAGAATAAAAGTGTGGTGAGTCCTAGGGCAGCTTTATTTATTTTATTTTTAAATAAAACAGACATTTGTATAAAGCTGGCATATGTTGTTATAAAACAATATAACACAGGTTACATTTTGAACAGGTGGAAATATGTGATTTCTTAATTGCAACCATTTACGTACAGCGAGCGATTAAATTCTGACAGCCCTAGCCTTGTGACACAGCTGACCTCTTGACCTTGAGGACGTGCACGCACACGCACACACGCACACGCACACACACACACACAGACAGACAGACAGACAGACACCTGTAGCTGATGCTCTTCCTGGTGCGGGTGGATCTCCTCCCCAGGCCTCTACTGTTCTTACAGTCCTTCTTCTTCTCCTGTTCCAGCTCCTCCTCCCCGTCATCTCCCTCCTGGAGGGAGCAGGGCACATCAGGTTAGGGTGCAGGCAGACAGGTAGACAGACAGACAGGCAGACAGACAGACACACTTACAGGGATAATGTTCTCTACACTGATGCCAACATAGACAAGCCGCTCCCTCCTGGAGAGACGGAGAGAGAAAAGAGACAATTACACACAAGAGTAAACAATCAATTATTCAGCAAAACGATTCATAATCTCAAAGAAAGTTAGTTTGTGTGCGTGTGTGTGCGTGTGTGTGTGTGCGTGTGTGTATGTGCGTGTGTGTATGTGCGTGTGTGTGTGCGTGTGTGTACGTGCGTGTGTACGTGTGTGTGCGTGTGTGTGCGTGTGTGTGTGTGTGTGTGTGCGTGCGTGTGTGCGTGTACCGTCTCTCGGCCCTCTCCCTCTTCTTCAGAGCGCTGTCTAGACTCTGGAGCTTCTCCTCCAAACGCTCGCACAACAGCTTCTGGAGAGACACACAAATACATACTTTAGGGGGCAGTAGAGAGACAGTAGGGGGCAGTAGAGAGACAGTAGGGGCAGTAGAGACAGTAGGGGCAGTAGGGGGAGTAGGGGGCAGTAGAGAGACAGTAGGGGGCAGTAGAGAGAGCAGAAAGGGGTCTCACATGTTGGCAGGGGGGGCAGAACCATTCTCCGTCAGGTATCAACATGAGGGGGGGGCGCAGGCAGGCGGTGTGGTAGCCATGGTCACAGGAGTCACACAGCAGGATCTGCGCATGCACACACACACAGTTAGCTACCCATGGTTACAATATCTACCCAGCCCCTACAGGTGAGACAGGGTGGATGCAGGGTAGGGCCACTAGGGGGCAGCCCCTACAGGTGAGAGGATCATGGTCCCTGGAAGTGCTCCACAGATAACTACAGATAATGACTGCACTTATATTCACAATATAATGTCTGAAGTACTTTTGGCTCTGGCCCCGCCCACACACGTGTGACATCATAGCGCAGTGTCGTGTGCAGCCTGCAGGCGGCGCCTCACCAGCTCAGGGTGGTTGGGAAGGCCACAGTGGCTGCAAGCGTCTTCGCTGGGGACCCTCCCCTCCTCCTCCTCCTCCTCCTCCTCTCCTTCCTCCTCCTCTTCCGACTCTCCGGAGCGTTCCGAGTCGCTGCCCACCCCGCTCCGGCCTCCCCTCTCCCCCTCCTCCCCCTCCTCCCCCTCGTTCGGCCGGCGGCGCTTGGCCCGCGTGTTGGACCACCGGGGTCGTCGGAGCCGCCGCTTGCCCTGTGGAGCCACACAACAGTAGAGGGCATGCCATTACAGAGGCAGGCAGCAGGGGGCAGCAGAGAGATGGTAAATGCACGTGTTCAGACGTAACTTTGGTTAAAAGCGCTGGCCTGGGCACTTTTCATGTCATGAAACTGTAGTTACGGTTGTCATGGGAAACACCAGGTCTCACTACGCACTTGTGATTGGTCAACTGTCAAAAAACAGATGACTTCTGGCGTTTTCTTCTGCGAAGCTGAACTTTTCTCAACTGAAAAAGAAGCCCAGAGCTGCTGGAGAAACACAGTCCGCTTTGTAGGGTTATAATGGAAAAAAGAGGCCGACAGCTTCCAAGAAGAAGTTACGTCTGAACGCGGCCTTATACAGAAAGCTTTAATAACCTTCTGGCCAATAAAGCGCTGTACAGGGTTTAGGCTACAATGCACCATATAGGGGTACTAAAGATGGACATTTCATGCAGTGAACTGTAGGTCTCCTGGTTTATTCATCTCTCACGCTCCTCTGCACGTCCAGAGAAGGTCAGAGGTGTCCTATCTCCAACTTCAAGGAGCTTCAGCTCCCACACACACACACACACACACACATGCAGGCATCTCTCATACCTTTGGCTTCCTGCCTTGACCACAGTCTGTCCTGTCTGTCTTCAGCGCTGGCCTCTGCCCCTCCCCCTCCCCCCCCTGCTGCTGTGTTCTGGGAGGAGAGCCGTCTGTCCTCGGCTGCTTCTTGTGACGGCCGTCAGCCAGCTTGGGGCTAGGCCTGCATGTCGGCACAGCAGAGGGTCTGAGAGGACAAGGAGAAGACCAGCATGGGATGGAGGGGTGGAGGGAGGGGTGAAGGGGTGGAGGGATGATGGATGATGGATTGAGGGAGGGGTGGATGAAGGTCAATGGTAGTAGCAGGCAGAAGCACCATGACTCACACTAGGGGTGCACAATATATGGCCTCAGCATCATTATTGCACTATGCAATATTCAGACACACAATAGAGATGGAAGAGGAAACATCAGTGGCCAAAAAAGAATGTCTCCTCTGTAGCTTGGAATTACTGCTGCTGTACGTCCAATATGACTCAGTAGAAAATGTGTTGTTTTGATATGTTATGACTATATTGTGATGCATTTTCCCATAACCTTTATGTTTAAAAACAATATCATACAATATCGAAATAAATATTGATGTTGCATTTTATCAATATTGTGCAACCCTAACTCAAATACATGAGAGCGTGTGTGTGTTTGTGGAGCAAGGCACTAACACTGTCAGAGTTAGGGGTTCTATTCCCTGTGTAGAGCAAGTAAGGGTGTAACGGTTCTGAAACTGAAACTACGATACGGTTCCAGAGGTTCAGAAACACTGGCTGCGCACACACACACACAGACACACACGAGCGCACACACACGAGCACACGCGCGCACACACACGAGCACACGCATGCGCAGCTCTCATACATGTTGCTACTGTAACTACACTAGAACCGATGAGCCGTTCTACAGCGTTATCAACACACACGCACACACACACACATGTATGCACACCCGCACACAAACCCACACACACACACGCACAAACACACACACCTGCAGATTCTGGCAGACCTTCTCAGAGACCTCCCGCCCTCATCCTGTGCCTCCTGCTCCTCCTGCGCCTCCCCCCTCGCCCCCCTGCCCCTCCTCTTGGTCCTCCTGTGTGGAGGGATCTTGATCTTCAGCCTGATGCCCTCCTTCTGGAGCTCCGACGACGCCTCCTCCAGGAGAGACCCCCGCCCAGCCTCCTCCCCACCCTTGGTCTCCCCTCCCTGGGTCTTCCCTCCCTGGGTCTTCCCTCCCTTGGTCTCCCCACCCTGGGTCTCCCCACCCTGGGTCTCCCCTCCCTGGGTCTCCCCTCCCTGGGTGTCCCTCCTTCTCTCCACCTCCTTCAGCAGTTCCACCCCATCTCCCCGCCCCTCCGCTGGGGTCTGTGGGCCCCGAGCCTCCCCCATTTGGGGGGGTCCTGGTGAGGAGGGGGAGGGGTCTGAAGCCCCCTTCCTCACCAGCACAGACTGCCTGCGCTCGCCCGGCCCCTCCCCCTCCCGGGGCCCGTTGAGCTCCCGTCGAGGCGGGGGCTCAACGGGGCTGCGGATGACTCCCACGTGACCTACGACTCCGTTGGTGGAGGCCGTGGCCCCGCCATTGATCAGCTCCCGAGGCGCACCCCCCCGGTGGTCCTGGATCACAGAGGGGTTGCACACGATGATGTTGTTGCTGATGCTAATGTGGTTGCCGTGGGGACGCTCTTCGGCCAGCTTCAGCTCTCGCTTCTTCAGTGGGATCTTGGCCTGCTGGTTGCTACGGACGACCGCCTCCTCCTCGAACACCCCGACCCTGGCAGCCGAGGCGGGCGGCATGACGACGGAGACGGCGTTGCGGGGGCCGTGGTCCTCCGCCTTGACGACCACGGCAGTGATGGTGCTGACCCGGTTGTCCACGCACGGAGGGGGGGGGGGCTTCCCCGTCACTCCCACCTCCTCCTCCTTCTCCTGCTTCACCTTCGCCTCCTGCTTCACCTCCTCCGCCGCCTCCTGCTTCACCACTAGGGGGAGACACACCGCAGTAGTATCACGATAACCGTTTAACAAATGCAGGAGGCTACAGGCTAACGTGGATGCTAGCTGACAGGCAGCAGGACCATGTGACAGGGGAGATGCTGTTGTCATAGCAACATACCTGGGGGGCCCTTTGTGTTGCCGTTGGCATCCGCCTCCAAGCCTCTGGACACGGGGACGGCTCTGGCCTCGCCCCCCAAGCCGTCGGCTGCCTCCCCAGGAGGTCCTGTGGGATCCGCAGGGTCTGGGTGGAAGGATCACAGTCACTTAGAGGGGTCCCGCCCACAGACAGACAGGCACAGGCAGGCAGACAGGCAGACAGGCAGGCAGACAGGCAGGCAGGCAGGCAGGCAGACACAGACAGACAGGCAGGCAGGCAGGCAGACAGACAGGCAGGCAGACAGACAGGCAGATATGCAGGCAACCAGGCCCCCCACCCCCCTGGAATGTGCAGCGTAGTGCAACTGTGTCTGCTGCTGAATGACCTCATCTCTGAAAGATAGTAAGATAGTATGTATACCAGATGGTTTATGATTGGTGTTTGTTTGTAGTACGAGCAATCTGACCAATCACAGAGTGACCAATCACATCTATGTGTAGAGCAAATTAAGCGGAACTAAATGCAATCTCAGATAACAGATATGGTGTGATGACAAGTTATCTTGTTATTAGCACTCATAGTATGTGAATATCTGTTTATTTAAGATTAGCCAAACTAAAATCAAACTCCATTCTTGCGTCCAAAATAGAAAATTGGATTGTAAACATTGACCAGCGGACAGAAGAGCCGTCTTGGCCAGGATATCCGGAAACCATGGAAACATCTAAAAAAATATGAAACCTTGGCCCCAGAGGCTTAATCGTCGTCAGGCAATGTGGCCGATGGGTTCCCAGGTCGCTAGATGTCCTGGTTGTAGCGCACGTACCTGCAGCTTCTGTCTTGCAGTCCTCTCTGGTGGGGCTGCCGCTCAAGGAGCCAGCCTGGTCCACCTGGCTCTGGTCGGGCTCCACCTGGGCCTTCAGCAGCTCTAGGGCCTCCGCCAGGTCGTTGCGGGTCCTGCAGGACACACAAGCCACTCTCAGACGGCTCGAGGTAACAGCAAAACCAAACCCGACCAAACATGCCTTAGAACTAAGTCTTAATATAATCTAGTTATATCAACCTAATAAAATGTGCAAACGTTTCAGTAAATGAATGATTACAGCTGTGTGTAACCAACTAACAAACCAACTAACAAACTAACTAACTCACACAGATAAATAGCCGTAATAACTTATTGAAACTAGCACATTTTATATATTATTGTTTACTAGCATGTGTTCACTCTTTGCTCCAGTCTCTCTACTGCCCCCTGCCTGACGATGCAGCTCTCTACTGCCCCCTACCTGACGATGCAGGTCCAGCTGGAGCCGTCCAGGTCGTCCTGCTCCTCGGTATAGAGCCGCACATTGTGTTCTCGGTCCGCATGCAGCCAGTACATCAGCCCTCGCCGGTCGCGGCCCAGCGGCTGCAGACGCATCTTGTCAGGCTCCTCCTCATTGACGGCCATCTTGAACTTCAGGTTGTCGTCAAACTGACACTCGCACAGGAACTGGTGGGAGAGACGAGGGAACAGGTCTGGGGCATGAAGAACACTGTACCTGTATCACTGTGTGTATTTAACTGTACCTGTACTCACTGTAGGTCTCTACACTGTAACTGTATCACTGTGGGTCTATACACTGTACCTGTATCACTGTGGGTCTATACACTGTAACTGTATCACTGT
>JAODUK010068084.1:0-16811 GCA_027564635.1 Typhlichthys eigenmanni
AAAGTATATTTTTATATTAAATGCAGCCTAATCTGACAGAGTAACTTTAGTTATATTTCTCGTAACTTGCTGTCTGCTTTCTCCTAACCATCCTGCAGGATGACACAAGGGGTGGACAGTCACTGCAACTCTCAGACCTCCAGAAACCAGCACAGCCAAGGTGACCACAGCCTCCCACAGAGAGGCACCAGAAAGAATGCAGAATGTAACCCAGCACCAGCGGCGGAGCGCACTGATTCAGTGACCAGCAAAGAAGAGCCGACAGCCTATCCCTCCACCCCCAGCACCGATGGACCGCAGGTGGGAAGCCCGGCTGGGGACAGCCAAGCGGTGGCCCCTGATGGAGGCTGGGGCTGGATGGTGCTTTTATCCACCATCTTGGTTCTTGCTCTAACACTGGCCTTCCCTTCATGCATTGGTATCTTCTACACAGACCTGCAGTCGGAGTTCAACGCCAGCAACACAGAGACATCCTGGGTGCCGGCCATCATGACTTCTGTGCTTCATGCAGGGGGTACGTCCGTATACTGACAAGGGCACTGTCAGCACTCCTCACTGATAACAATCCAAATGCAGGATAGTCCGCTTTTATAGGGTAATATGCTGGACCACAAAAGACATACAGTATGTGTATGTTTAACACACACACGCACACACAGGGATAATAGGTGTCCCTGCAGTTTGCACAAGCGCTTCAAACCTTCTCAATGAGGCTTACATAAAAACAACATCACACATTGGCACCATGTCACACACAGCTACTCATATAACATTCAGTAATAAACACAGTATTTGGTTACTCAGCTGCACTACACAATCAACATTAGTATGTTTCTATATAGTCCGTACAATCATGTCTGTACAGCTGTCATTTGCACACATTAATCACTCAAATGCAAACCTGCATAATAAGCAGATTCTCATTTTTTAAATTTTTTAAAATATTAAACAATACTTGTTTTTCAATTATTGTAATTTCAGTCTGTGTTGCTTCTGGCATACTATCAGCCTCTTCCGTTCATTAGCACTACGTCACATAAGAAACTGATACGCCTGATACATATAGCCTGACACAGTTATCCAGCGCTGTGTCCCAGACTTTCCATAAGTAAAGGCTGGCTCTGCGAGACTACTTCTGTAGTCTCTACTTCTTGTGACTCCCCCACGTGGCGGAGATGGATGGCAAACGGGAAATACAGGCAGGCAAGGGGGGGTACAACCTCACTTGTTGGGGGTTGGTTCCTCCCTCTTGGTCCTCCGGGTGTGGGTTCTTTCAGCTTCCTGGGACAGAAAAGAACTGGGAGCACCAGGACCGCAATATCGGTCCTGGTGCTCCCCTCTCCGTGGTCTTCTTGTGGGTTTGTTTGCTTGTTTCTCTTCTCTTCTCCTCGTCTCCCTTCTTCCTTTCTTTCTCCTTATTTTCTCTCTCTCCACACCTGGAGCAGTTGGGATGGGTAGTACCATCCCTGGTATACCGTCCCTAGTGGTGTGGAGGCCGTATATCTGGTTAAGGCTCCACATACTGTAGAACTGCTCAGTAATTGATCTCTCAGCCATTCTTTTAATGAGGACTTAAAGGTACCTACGAAGGTAATCATCTTGAGTTGCTTTGGTAGCCCAATCCACATAATGGCTGCTGTATATAAGAAGGTATTCTTTCCCATACAGCTCTTAAACCTAAAAGGAACCAAATCGGTTGTACTCCCTCTTGTGGTGTGTTTGTGGTATTCCCCCATTTTGGTAAAATAGTGGCACATGTACTTTGGAACAATATTATTGACAATCCCATAAGTTAGACACATTTTAAGCTGTGAAACTCGCTCTTCCACCCCCAGCCATTTAAGGCTGATTAAATGATTCTGAGTCTGTTGAAACTTTTGTTTGTTTGTTTTCCTCTTTAGGCCCTTTATGCAGTGTGTTAGTGGAGCGCTTTGGTTGCCGTGCAACAGTGATGGTGGGCGGGGTCCTGAGTGGCTTCGGCATGGCGACCAGTGCTTTGGCCAGGACCATCAATCAGCTGTACATCACTGGCATTGTCACAGGTTAGAGGTCATACACATACATCCACACCGTAGTCTACATACTCTAAATAAATACAACAATAGAAAACGAAAGCGTCTGCTCATACTGTACTTTGTCAGGGCGCAGTACCACCACAACGCCACAAACAGATCTCTTCAAATCTACAGTCAGAGCCTGTCTCCACTGGTCAACACATAGTATAAAATAAGATGTTCCCTGTTACTCACGGCGTAAGCATCAATAACCGTTGTCTTCCTTCCACAGGGTTGGGCCTCTGCCTTTCTTTCCAGCCGTCAGTGACAATTATGGGCGTCTCAGCACGCTGCCCCTGCTGGCCAACATCCTGCTCAGCCGGTTTGGATGGCGGGGCAGCTTCCTGGTGCTAGGAGGGGTGCTGCTGAACTGCTGTGTATGCGGAGCAATGATGAGGCCAATGGGCCCTGCGTGGTCTGCACCCGGCCCACCCAAGCCTCCCTACGGTCAACCAAACCACCTCCATGTGTGGCTGGAGGGAGAGGACCTAAAGGGCCATTTAAAAACTCTTCTAGTTGACTTTGTGACCTTTACGCGCAGACACATGGCCTTTGACCTGTTGGTCAGTAACCCTCGCTACTGTGCCTATGCTGTAGGGGTGACCTGGATGATGCTGGGCTTTGTGGTGCCTCTGGTCTACCTAGTGCCTTATGCCACTGACAGTGGTGTAGAGCAGGACCATGCCGCCCTGCTCATGTCCATGCTGGGCCTGGTCAACATGGCCATGCGGCCCACTGCCGCCTTAGTCTTCAGCCTGCCGCGCTTCAAAGCCAGCGGCTGTTTCGTCTACGTGTTTTCCGTCGCCGTGCTGGTCAACGGCCTCAGCAACGTGGTGTGTGGGGCGTCGGCCTCCTTCACAGGGCTCCTGGCGTACGTGGTGATCTTCGGCGTGTCAATGAGCGTCACGGGCTCCCTGATGTTCACTGTGCTGATGGAGACGGTGGAGATGAGCTGCTTTCCATCTGCGCTAGGGCTGGTCAGCATGTTGGAGAGTAGAGCGCTGCTTGTGGGCCCGCCATTAGCAGGTACACACACTCTGACATTGAGTAAATGACGCTTTAATGTTTGTTAACCGTTTTCAATTCCATAATACTGTTTCACAATATTATTTGTTTTCTTATATGCAGATTCAATGTACAGCAGCCTACACATGGCCCTTATTTATTAGTTTATTTGCAATGAAACTATTTTTTGATTGCAGTGTTGATGGATTTGCTTTCAAATACATTTTCGATTGCAGTTTGTCAAGTTTTGCTCTCAAACCTAGCATGTTTGTTTGCATAATAAAGACACAAAAGTAACTCCATAAGTTTACTATCTGCTTATTTTCAAACAATTTTAGTTCATAGTTTATTTAATGTCCTGTGAAAAACATATAATCGTATGGTATATCATTTTGGTAAACCCTTTTTTCATTCATTAATGGCTTTAGCAGAGTTTAATTAGATTTAATGGAAATTTGTGTAATGAAAAGTGCTTTTGCATTCTGAATAATAGGGGTTTGTTATAAATTTCCCAAGAGGTGGCATAGGAGAAAATTTGTTTTTGCCTGTATAGGGAATGGTGGAATGTTCTTTGCTATACAGTACAGTATGTGCTCCATTCGCAGAGCAGGAGATGTGCACACCATCGTGTGCGTCCCATGTTGGTTAGGCAGGGGTTGGTGAGGCTAGCTCAGCATCGTCTCACGTCAGGATGTGTCAGCTTTATCCCGTTCGCCAAGCGGATAGTGGTTGAGAACAGCAAATGAAATGCCCCAGGACTTGGCTCAGGCTTCTATACTGCTGTGATGCGTCAAATATCAATCTTCAATCAAATCAAATATCAATCTCACCCCCAAACACCACTCCAGTAGGTGTTTCTCAGCTTGTGGTCAACACATCAATCTTGTTGGCTGAATATCACATAGCTCAAAAGACAAAACATTTCACGACTTTAGAAAAAAGCCTTTCAGAACAACGCAAATGCATTGTGAAAAAACAAACAAAAATAAAAACATGGTTGAATCAACATTTGAACCAATTCAATTTGGAAAAAAAAAAAAAAAATTTAAACATGAATTAAGGTTTAAAGACCTCCTTAAAGGTTTTCAGGACCTCCAAAATGGCTGATCAAAGACTTAATGCTATATGATACTATAAGTAAAAGTAAATTAATAAGAAAATGTTATCTTGCACTAGCTGTCACAACCTTTAAACCAATATTTTCTTTTTCAATTAATTTGATCTTGTCTTTCTTGTGCTTTGCAGGCATGTTGGTGGATTGTACAGGCCAGTATTCATATGTCTTTTATGCCTGCAGCGTTTTTGTATCTTCCTCTGGCATATTTCTAATGGCATCATTCTACTACCTTGACAATAAGAAAGAAAATGTGTATAGGAACAAGAAGAAGCTTCCAGGTGTCTATTAGACAACACTATTAGAAGCCTATCATAACCCTGACTCACTGTTGTGAACATGGTCAACTCTTTTTGCAAGGACGGAAAGCAACACACACAGTTACGTCACCAGTGTGTAATAATATTGTACTTTAGTTAAATAGACATTTCAAACAATTTTACTGTTTACTGAGCAAATTACAGGAATTTTCTATGAATTATATGAGAATATATAGTATATATTTGGTTAGACATGCACATCTTAAATTTGATTGCATGATCATATAATCATAATCAATATTATCAATCCATGTGGACAGAATATAGATCATTCTATATTAGCAGAAAATGCCAAGCAACAGCTAATGTTTGATGTCCAGATAAATGGCTGTGTATTGGTAATTGTGATTCTTTTTTAATAAACTGTGAACTTTCTTTGTTTTAAATGTATAAAAATGTACTGATCGTAGTTCTGAAATTGAACAAATTTAACCATATATTTGTATGTATTTTTTTTATAAAGACAGAATGTCTTTGAGCACAGAGACACACAAGGACAGAATAGATTTTTGAGCAGTGAACAACAAAACACATGATTATAGAGGGAATGGGTTTTGAAGTGGTGGATTTTTTGCTAATCTACAGTAACATCATATAGTAGATTTTGATTTTGATTGATTTTGTCATATGATATGATAATCATAGTCTATAATGAGAATGCATGTTGAAAATATATTAATAATTTTAATACAGTTACAGGTTCATAAGATTGGGGTATATATACGTTTATAAGTGTGCATGGAAACCCTGGGATCTCTAAAGCTTCTAAACGAGCTACACACAAAATGTATATCATTTATTTTCTTTTTTAATCAAGGAATGGTCAGAGAATCATGTTTTCAGTCATGTGATAATATTGTCTGCATTTGTTCTACCATTATTTAAACCTATATATAAAACTACTGTAGGCCATTTTCTAAGCTGTAACCACTAGTAAACATCCTTATAATGCTTGTTGGTGAACAGTTTAAGGAGTATATACTGTACTCATTCTATTTCATCTACAGAATGTATTAAATCAGGCTTCATGAAGAAGCTGAGCACAATTTTGGCAGTCCTGAAGGTTTTATATGATATTACTACTGATCTTGATAAAAGCACAGCAGTGTCTTTTATTGATCCTTCTAAGGCGTTTGACACAGTAGATCATGCCATAGTGATGCAGAGACTGTCTAGCATCTGCTAACAATCTGTCAGATAGAACTCAGCGCATACAATGTAATGAGCTTGCATCTGATTCATTCTCTGTTAATGTTAATGTTGGAATTTTATTTTAGGAGCAATATGCTTGTTCCTCTTCTAAAGCAAAAAACTTTCATGCCCAAATTAGACTATGGTGATAGTTTATATATGAATGCTCTCTGCTCAGTGTTTGAGCTCAGTTGACACCCTTTACCATGAAGTATTGATATTTATTTAAAATTGCAACTCACTGACACTTACACATCATTACACTTTATACTCTGGGGTTGGATGGCCTTCCCTATAACCTGACATGCCAGATGGCCTGTTATGCACCATTCACAAGTCCAGCGAAATTAAGCGTGTTATCAGGATTGTCTCACGTAGCTAGGCCTTCTCTAGGCCGAGTCACTATAACTTTATTTATAAAGTTACTGTATGGGTTTGTTACCTACTTATTTAAGTTTATTTTATTATCTAAAGATGTGATGGGTACTGTCTCTGCTCACAGGATTTATTTTGTTGACTGTTCCAAGCAGATTATGGAAAAAGGGCTTTCTTGTGCCCCATCAGCTTGGAACACCTTACAACTGTATTTTAAATTGAAATAACTGGTTCCTCTTTGTATTTTAAAATAATTTATGAAGGACTTTGAGAATGATTTCATGACTTGTTAATGTTTCTAATTTTGTTGTTTTAATCATATATTTATGTTGTTTTAACTACATTACCTGCATTTTATGTATTGTGCACTTTTTTGTATATGACTTGCCACTGCCTGTCTTGGCCAGGACACTCTTGAAAAAGAGATTTTAATATCAATGTCCCTTCGTTAAATAAATAAAAACCAAAAAATACAGCATAGAGCTATTGAGATAGATTCAACACAAGGCAAGATGCCCCCCCTTTTTCTTCCCCGGTAGCTTATGCACTTAAATGTGACGATGTGAACTATACCTTCTCGTGAATATAGTGCTGTCTATTTCTGTGATTCAGAGTCACACGCCAGGGTGGGAATTATGATACTGTCTGACATAACAATGTCACAAATATAAAATCAGATTTGTCTCAACAGCTGAAGCATGGACTTGTTGATTTAGTTAGGACTGGGGAAGACATATGATCTACAGTAGCCTAACTTAACCCTCCTGTTGTGTCTATTTCATGTTTATTAGTTTGGTGTTCCCAGTCAGTAATGACCCCCCCATTACAACTGACATTCTTCATAACTATTTTTAAAAAGAAAACTAAAGAAACTATATATATATATACCAATATAGTATACTACATATTAGATAGTAGTTATTCAAGTAGTATATATTTCTGTTCTTACTATTCATTGGATATTTATTCTATCTAGTTAACTAATTACTAGTATTAATTACTAGTATTTATTAAATTGTTACTGGTAATAAATGGCTGATGAATAAAACAAGTAACAATTATAATAATTTTCTAACATTTACTTGAATTTTATAATTAACAAGTCATTGGATGATAGTACTTAGTAAACTAGTTATTACAATAGTGTATATTCCTGTTTTACTAGAAAGTGTTCATTGCAGTAGCTCTTCTACACTGTAGCCTACAGTATTGGTATATCTATTTGCAATGTGTGTGCTCAAACACACAAGGTGGTCTAGGAGAGGATGTCTGTCCATTTGATGGCATGTGCCTGAACTCAATTTTATCCATATTTGTACACTCATCCATTCATCTATAATTCATATATACAGTATAAGTAATTTGTGACCGAGAAAAACATAGGTGTACAAAATATAATGCAAATTATCATGTGTATTTTATGTGTTCATATCCCATGTGTGGACAAAATCATGGAACCTTATGGCAATCATTAAATTGTCCACATTTTTCAAGGAGAAAACTTTTAAATCGGTCAGATTTGAGCAGAACACATGGAGGGTTAGGTGATATTGATTGTGGAATGATCATTGGTGCTGACACAGGTTTTGGTTTGTCACTTTTAGGACTGTACAAGTCAGACTGAGCAATAATACTGTCTTGTTCTTGAAGGAGAGTCTATAAGAAAGACTGATTGTGTTGGCATGGTTCAGGCTTCTGGGATCACCACAATAGTGGCTTTACAGTTTCCTGAGAACACAGTCTCACTCTGTGAAACACCACAGGAATCAGTGTCTAAAATACAACGGGTTTCTTTCGATAATATCTGTGCACAAAGCTGCCGTTTGTGTTATGACATCCTATCTGCGTTCAGCCCATACAGCATCTCCTCTGTGAATCTTGTGTTCTGCCGCAAAGTCATCCATGTAGAGAGAAAGCCCACCTCACATCCCACAGCATCAGCTAGCCAGCTTCCCCTGATTGGGCCAGAGCTTGCAGACAGCTGTCGAGTGCTAGCTTGACCGAGAAGCCCAATGTCATCCTGATGGATTGCATCCAGAGATAGATGCAGCCCACATATTTACATTATCAATCAAAGTCCCTAACGTCATGCTACCAGGCTGATACTACAATTTCCTATTCCCACATTAAATCAAACCAGATAATCACTATCGCTGATGTTATCAACCATAACTGGTCAGGTCCAGTGTAGTTCAAGTTGAAAACTGTAGTTCAATTTTTAAAAGCCATACATGCTGAGGAAAATCTATCCAATGGATGGAGACATCTGGACCAGACGTGTGTTGTAATTGTGGCAGCCTGTGAAAGAATGTGTGATGCAATCGGGAGAGTCAAGCCCACAAGCAGCTGCTGCATCTCGAGTGCATGCTATATCCATTGCTGACCCCAATAATCAGCATTCAGTTCACACATCAGTAAACACCCATATCAGTTTGCACAACCAAAATAATTTAGACAGCCTTAGACAGCCAAAGATCAATAACAGGTGTTGCTGCTGCAACAATGCCTATTTCAGAGTAGGATAGGACTTACATAGAGATAGGAATATAGATTTATATTTTTAACTTAATTCAGGAGTTACGTCATCATGTCATTAAAATGCTGATTCCAACATGGCTGTTTTAAAAAGCTATGTAACACAAGATGTACTGTAGTTTATGTTTTATAACCACTGGCACCACATGTTCCTGGATTAACATCCAACATATGCATTCCTGAACCAACACTGACATGAACCAATTAGGCTTCAGCCCTACCAAGTCAGTCAAGTCATTAATATTTCATCTTTAAAGTTTATAGCCTACCTGCCTGTAGAGCTACAGAGCTATATATTCTACATGTGGGTGTAGACATAAGTAAGCTTGCCAATAAAATAGAATATTGTTCACAAACATTAAAGGGTAGCCTTCGTAAGATCCCTAACACACTGATTATGTCAGAAGGCTGTGATTGTTAATGACCATGTTTGGGGGGGAAAGTATCACCACAGTAAAAGTGAGCACAAAATTACAATTGATAGAAACAGCATGATACAAGGCCTGCACATTATTAAATTAAATAGGGAGTCAATGAAGGGAAGGACAAGGAGTGATGTGGAATCTTTAATTTGAATTGGTTAAATGTCTGGATGTTGCAAATTATGTTATTCTGCACACTTCAGCCTCTGGCACAGTATGTGTTACCAAGAGGCACTGTGTCCCATCACCACTAGAGGGTATCATAGATATTTATAATGGATTATCTTCCCATACACCATATACCAAAATGGAATACACAATATAGACTCTATATTATTGGTCCTACACATAACTCCTACTATAGGTGAATTGGGTGTGAAGAGGCTGGGTGAGCAGTAATTACTTTACAACTTAATTTAGCGAATAGCAACGAAGCCTGCCTGCCTGCAGCAACTTTCCCAGAGATGTTATTCTATTGTTTTAGCAAAATTTTGTATATATTGTGTCTGAATTTGCTTTCAGTGGTTTTCTCTTTTTTGTAAGCAGCTCTTTATCCATCTTTCTTAGAAGATAAGTTTAAAAATGTTTTTTTCGCTTTCAGTACATTGTTTCTTTGACCTACTTGTTACTTAAAGTTATTTGAAATCGGTAAGAGAGCATGTTGGCTGCATAGTGAAATGTGTAGTCTGAAAGTGAAACCAATGCATTTTGATCTTCTCAAACTTTATTTAGCTTACCAAATCTGACAAACAATTTACATCATAATATATTGCATTTGAACATTATACAATTGTAAAACACGCAACACATTTAAACACATGCAATACAGAATCTGAAATAAATAGGACCTTATTAATGTCAATTGTATTTACAAATGAGTTAAACAAAAAGTACACTTATTTACAAACCTATGTACACCAACTGTCCCACGTATCAAAGCAACAGGCTCACATAGTGCTAAAAATGACTCCCCATGACATAACCTAGAACTGTGAGCTAAAAAGCTTCATGTTATGCCTACAAAGTTACTAGTTACAAGTAGACATTATGATACTTATGAGATATTTACGACAGGCAACCGTGTTAGAGCCAAAGGGATTCAGACAGTTGGGGATGCAACATAGGCTAAATCAATAACCGCTATAGACCAAAGATGTGTAAGAATTAAAGTAAATCTTTATCTTTGCTCAATATCTTGCAATGTGGCTGCTGTTACAGCATGTCTAATAAAGATGCTGGATGACATCACCTCAGGAAAGCCTTGACAGGTGGTCATCAAAACGCAATATTGTAGTTTGCCCAGCCTCGTTTCATATTATGTGACAAGCACACCTTTACGTCTGTTCTCGCACAGCGTGAATCCATCATAAACTAACAAGCCATTTTTCTATTTTCATGTGAGCTAGAGGCAATTAAGAGGTCCACAATCTCACAATACTACTAACCAATATGTTACTGCTCAGGGCACACCAGAAGCAGAAGATTTCACATGAAATAAGACCCCCCCCCACCCCACACACACAATTAAAAACAAAAAGTCAAAAACTGCTCCTCAAATCTTCAGCATGGAGAAAAACACAACTAAAGCAGGGGCCAGTTTGTTGTAGGACCAGGTATAAAACCCTTTCATGAATTCAGCAAAACAGTAAAGACAGAAGGTATTTTAAACCTTCAAGGTGAGATTGCCGTGAAGCGTATTTAGCGTACTGTAACCACTGTGCTACGGCTACATGGCTTTGAAACCTCAACAATCAACCTCAGTCAGTCAAACTTTTAAAGTAAATATGAGGTAGATCACGTCATACCCCACATCACACAAACACTCGTGCAAACAAACAAGAAGGACATATTGCATCTTTAAAGTATAAAGTGAGTTAAGTTTGAAACGTCTGAACAACGTCCCTTTATAAATACAACACATTCCGAGTAGAAATTAGTTTTACTGTGCAAATAAAAGTGAACGTATATGACAGAAGAATAGTGAAAAGAATTCTGCGGTCAGTTTAAGGACCTTTGTCGAGTATAGTAGTTTGCTGTTGTACAGTGAGACCAAGTATATAGTCGTAACGCTTCAGAGTAGAGGTCTGCCAAGCAGCACGTTGACATTCGTGCAAGCATAGTACAGGAGCACTCAGGCACATGCCTGTGTGTGGACCATACACACACACCTGCATTATTGCGCACCCACTCTTGGACGCCGTTATAGCTGGGAAAATGGAGGCGAGTCAGTTGTACAGTCAAGTCTCTCTCTCCCACACACACACACACACACACACACACACACTCCATTCAAAACTCACACCCCTCTTTGTCAACATACGCATGTATGGACACAAAATGACAGAGTGGCCTATGATTCCTGGCTCTGTAGGGCGGACAGGAGGTTCGATGGTTAGTGTCCAGATTGGGAGTGGGGGGACACTTCAAACACTGAGTGGCACCAAGCCAGATGGAGAAACTGCTCTGTTGGAGGCCAATGTGGTCAAGGAGCTGGGGTCTAGTCCATTCACAGTTCTGCAGGGGCCACAACACCAGATACAAGCACTCAGCAAAGACACGCATTGAATTCACAGTAAACAGACGTTGAGGCCCCTCCCACAGAAAGACATGAAACAGTGCAAGAACATCATGAGTCAGACCTACGTTTTGTCAAAGTAGGTGGTGTGTATTGAGTGGGAAAACTTAGTGGCATTCCCGTTCAGCAGGGTTCCATTGGCTGCAGAGTAATTCTTCCTCGCTGCCTGGTCCTTGGCGAAGTTCCTGCAGGCAGCTAGCTTGGACTCCAAAGCCTAGAGACAAAAGAGATGGAAACACATCTGTGATGCCCTGTGATTCAGGACAGCATATCTGCAACGTCATTGTTGTATACAGCAAGTTCCATTCCTGAGACGTTCAACAACTGTCACTAAATACAGAAAGACACCAGCAGGGGGCGACTGGGAACCATTGCAAGAGCAACACACATGCCCCACATATTTCACTTGAGGAAATCCTTCAGTTTGGTAGCATTCAACACCTACCCCGACCTTCCTCAGCAGGTCACCAACAATGTTAAGGGCAGAGATCCTGGCAGAGGGTGTGAGCGATGAGCTGCCACAGCCATTGGTCAGCGCTGGGGAGATCAGCAGATGCAGCATTAACACGTACATCACACACACACAAACAGGCTTGCCTCTGACGCCTAGCTATACCTACGAGGTTCGCCTTTCATCCACACGTGATCAGTGCATACGGAAGATCACTAAAGACAGAGTTTCAACAAAACTTGTTAAAAACGGCATAATCAGTGGTCATGTGTAGATGGACGAAACAGGGTTGTCAGCGTGTGTGCCAGTATCTCCTTCCATTGACACCAGAGTGGGAGCTGTTATATCCTTCGTTTACACACTGCGTTTTCCTTCACAGGTATGAAAGCATGCATTTTATTTTGCACGTGGCTGGAGATTATTTCATAAAACAGTGCTGTTTTATTTATTTATATTTTGAAACTAATAAGGAAAATCTAAGTTAAAAAATATATATTGTGTACATGTAGACTAGGTGTCATATATACTGTGTAGCAGTGCTTCTAGAACGTTAGACCATTGTGTACACCCTCTTAAAAGAGGGGATGCTACTGTTAATAGCATTTAACAGGGTAACAATACACCCAAAAAAGAAAACAATCAAATATTACAAACGCTGTACGATTCCAGCATATACAGAAAGGTGCTGACCTTTGGGGCTGACGAAGGGGCGCTCTACGCCTTTCCCCACAGGCGTAGCTGGCAGGGATAAGGAAGCCTGCACCACCGTGTCCATCTTGTCCATGTCTGAGGTGGGTGAGCTGGGTGCCGACATCCTGTCTGTGGTCCTCTCCCGCACTGCCAGTTCCTGCCTTAAGTCTGCAGAGGACAGACGGCCAGAGTGTGACCCACACAACCTACTTCCTCAAGCGGCAGTACAGTACAGTCCAAAACAAAAACTCCTGTTATTTTATGTTGTACTACCACGCAACATGCACAAGGCTTGAGGTCGGGAACTCCAGTGTCGCAGGTTGCAACGTAATCTTGCGTTTGTACTGCGCATGTGTAAAAAGAGCCACTTCGCCAATATGGCAACACCCTTAATTAGAAAATCGCACCTCACTGCGACAATGAGCAAATACTTGGTAAGATTAAGTCGCCATTTTCTTCACTGTGTCTATCTGATAATAGGTCTATGGGCTCCACCCCTATTGGCGAATGCGCTGTTGAACAATTTCAGTTTAAATGAATGGGCGCCATTTTAAAACACTGTATCCAGTAATACATCAATGCTGAGTATCCTGGTCCGCCCGAGATAGAGGGAGAGACTGAGCTAAACTTTTGAATTAAATCTCTCGGCCAGATAAAAAAAATGAATTAGGAAATGGGTTGCATTCAGTTGCGTTTCATATACGGTACTCTTGGGTGGCGTTTATTATGCATGCCTGGACACGATTGGCATTTGGCAGTTTGTGCTTTGTGCTTTCAAAAGAATTTAAATCGAACTATTTAATGCAATAATTGTTATCGTTTTACTCGACCAGCTATAACTGCTGGCAACAATTCAGTCCCATGTTGGCTCATGTCTGTTGCCGAGTTTAGACCTTTAACAAATAAATGGTGCTTGTACTTGTATAACTGTTTAAAAGCAATATCACACGCGAGGTTGTGCTGTTGCAGCCGAGCGCTGATGTCGAAGAAAACAAATAATAGTAGGCTAATGCTCGTAGCACACCACACTCGAGGACAATGATTGTGAAGCTGATTCATTAACCGTATTAGTTCAAATACACCGGCACCGTGTGTGAAACAGGGCAGAGAAAAGACAACTGAAAACTCTGGAACATTATCTCCAAGTATGCGCTGTGATCAGCCCTCTTGTGCACATCAATTCAACGCGAGCCTCCCGGTTTTATTGCTTGGGATTCAACATGCCCCCATCACGTGAAAACTCAACATTCAGCGCTTCAAATCGTGTCTCTTAACTGCAAATGGAGATTTATGGAATCATTACATTAAAAAATAACAGTGGCAGTAAAACCCAGTGATGGTTAAACTTTGCAATCAACCTGCGGGTCACGTGCGTGCCGAACCGTGGTGAGTGACCCGTACGGGTCACGGACCAACTACGACCCGTTACACCACTAATGTCTACAGTACATGTCAGTGCAAGACGACAACGATGCTGTGCGTGCATCCGCGAAATTGCTGCAGCGCGCAACTGGCCGTACCAAAACAGCTAGCTAACAATCGTCACGGTACGCTACAGCAAAGTGAGAGCACGAGCGGTAAAACTAATT
The DNA here is from genome assembly GCA_027564635.1 of Typhlichthys eigenmanni. NCBI lineage: Eukaryota > Metazoa > Chordata > Actinopteri > Percopsiformes > Amblyopsidae > Typhlichthys > Typhlichthys eigenmanni. The sequence continues at coordinate 14,322 of JAODUK010068084.1, forward strand.
TGCTTTGGTTTTGGTTTTGCTGATTGCACTGCTAGATGTAGGCGAGAGAACGCGTGACATATGTACATTATGCATTATGTTGACAGCCAGGGCATGAGCGTATAGCAGCGTGAAGATAGCCATGCAGTAACACTGTACCTCGCGCTTCATCCTTCAGCCGCTGCACGGAGACCAGGAGAGACTCCTTCTCGTCCAGCTCACTCTCCAGGAAGGCGTTTCTTTCAATGGCCTGGTTCAACCGGCCCTCAAAGTCCTCCAGAGACACTATGGTAGCCCTGTGTGTAGACGAGGCCAAGCACAAAACTGTTATGTCGGGGAAGAAATACTGACAGGACATCTAGATCACAGACCGGCTAGTGAAGCTGGTCAAGACCAATCCCTGTGGCTCTGACCTCTTGGCTCTCTCCAGGTCGTCGTTGGCCTGCTCCAGCTCTCGCACATACTTGTGGAGCTGCTCCTTGATGCTGCGCGTCTGGCCCAGGTCGTCCTCCAGCATGGAGACCTGCTTGTAGCTCTGTGCATACTGCTGCTCCAGCTTCTCCTGAGGGAAGGGGAGGCAGGGACGAGTTAGGAAGCGACTATTGCTCCGGATACGGCAGACATATTGCTTTAAAAATATATTACGAGCTGAAAATTTAATTTACAGCATGTAATGCGCCGTTATAAGAGACGTTATTCCACTTTAGGGATGTGCGCGATTGGATAAACGTTGCCATCCTTGCTAGTCGGCACCAAACATTCTCGTGGGTTAAACCCGTAACGTTATGTTAGAATTGTTTTGTTTTTATATATTACTTTTTTTTTATTTACTTGGTGGAGTGTAGAGCAGTGTGATTCAATGGTTTCAGAGTGACGAAAGAGTGGGGACGCCGCAGAGACATTTCACAGATGGTCACAAACCCTGCTACCACAAGTTGACTCATGCATATACCCTCGTAAGCTCAATACGAGACTACGGACTTCCTGGAAGTAATAGTGTCGATAACCATTGGCTGTGCGTATTGTCACTCACAAGTATGTCTCCGTATTTTCCGGTGCAACGATAGGTAAGTGCAACACACAATTTGAGTCCTGTGGTTTAGTTTTCCTCAGTGCAAGTTTAACGTCCGACTTGGTCATTGAGTTATGTAGTTGGTCGTCCTGCTTGTCAATCAAAACACCTCAATTGTCAAGTAGGAGGGTTCTGGCCGAGTTTGCCAGCGCTGTGTCCCAGACTTTTCGTAATGAAAGGCTGTCTCTGTGAGACTAACTTCTGAAGTGCACCTCTTTGCAGGATAAAATGCGAGAGCAGATTACATGTTTAATCTTCCTTGTCAGACACAGCAGGCATGAGTAGCTAGAAGGTCTACTACTACTAGCTAATCAAACAAATGTGGATTGAATGGAGTAAATTATCGTTAAGGCAGCACAATTCACAACCTCTCTGCTTTGGACTTAACCATGAACAACTACAATGTTATGTTGCTCAACTTTCAGTCCGGTTCACTGTTTGCTTACCTGACAAAGATTGGCCTGCATAGCTTGTTGCTAGGCTTTAACTGTGGCTGTATCTTAAACTAAGTGAGATATTCATAATACGCTCGTCCCGCTGCCCGTGAATAATGGAACGGAAGTTGGCACTCTGCCTTGTCAATTACGTGTGGGCTAAATATCCTACTGTTCATTTTACGAAGATGAAGTGGTCTATTATACATTATTATTTAAAAAAAAATACATGAGAAGAATTAGGAGAGGGGAGGCTGGTGGAGAGGGAAAGACAAAGAGTGGTTGCCACTCACACAGACAAAACAGCTGATGAGAGTGCAGGTAGGAAGAGACCGACATGCATATCATTATTTTGCCTTATTGTGATAAATGTTACTCTTTTCTGAGTGTTTCCTTCCTTTTAGGCTAGTGGAAGTTCAAATTTTCATTTGAACGACTGTAAAAGGAGTCGTTATGAACATCTCTATACCACAGTCCCATTTTCCCAAATACAGAGCATCTCCACTGGGCTCATTTGCTTCCTGATGAGGCCTAAACCAAAACCCTGATCCATTCACACAACATTAGCCGTGACCACAAACATACTCTCTTAATACTGACATCCTAACAGAGTGGACTACCTGAGGACAGTCCTTAAATAAAAACCCATATACCCACCACCTCCAGTACAAACCAATCGCTTGAACCTTCTAATTTGATGAGTGCTTGATGACTTTCAATGCATTGAGCAGAGCAAGCTGGTGTGGAAGTTTTACCGACTTCAGTGACGACCTCAACATGCTTTAACAATGACGCAGGACGGGTTCTGTCTGAGGTGAGATTATCATTTTAGTTTAACTTCCAATATGGACCCATCGCAGCAGTGAATATTGAGAGCATGGTCACGGGGTTTGACAGCAGACAGCTAGCCTACATGGGAGAGCGGCAGCTAGGGGTGCACGATATTGATCAAATGTGATATTGCGATATTGATCATGAAAATTGCAATATCAATATTAATTTCGA